>CAXKVI010000004.1:44474284-44738457 GCA_964058755.1 Campiglossa producta
AATCTACTCGTTAATACGCGTCTTTTGAACCCTTAAGCCCTATATACAAATCTTTTTGAGCGTGAACGCGGGTGAACGTGAACAATTTTCTTTTGTGTAATATGTTGATAGAACTCCACTTTTCCAAAAAAATCATGCTTAAATGGATAAACAACTAAAATATCTTTGATATTAGTGCATTTAAAATTAATTGAAAATGTTAAATATGCTTCGAAATGCCTATTTTACTATCTCACAGCGAATTGTGTGCGAACGCAAGGTGACACAAACCCTTCACAAGTGAGCATTGAAATTTGGCAATTGCCACGCCAAACTGTGATTTTTTGTTTACATTTTTTGGGAGAGTTGAACTCATTTGACAGATGTGCGTGAACGCACAAAAGAATTGATTTGGAACTATTTTCCTTTGCGTATGCAATAGAAAGTCTCCACTCATTCACGCTCACGTTCACATGGAACTGTATGAGGGTCTTTACTTTAATTGTTTGTGTGTTTTTGCCGTACAGTGATCCAACTAAAGGAAAATAATCGAGTAATCATCGAATTCCTCACAATACTGTGCGAATACGAGTGGGGGACGGAGGTGTCCAGCGAGGGGCCAGCACCCTGGCGGTCTGTCACCTCCCAGTAGAAAGGTTAGCGCACACCTTAAATTGCGGTTACCGAGAGAGAATTACCCTGGGGGAGTCATTCCATTTGGTTTGGCCTCCATACAGCCACCTATTTATAGCGTGCGACTATGGAGGCATCTGTGTCCAGCCACCTAGCCAGCATCCAATAGTCTCCCGCCGAATACCGCTGCTCCGATACTGGTATGCCCTCCGCCGCGTTACTTCCGCTGTCCAACCACCGCTTGCCAACTGGGTCATTCCGCAGCTAGCTTGTTGTTACGTCGCCCCCTTATCACAGCTCGGCTGCTCGCCACCTGTTGCTGCTCTCCGGTCACTACGTTCCGCCTCTAGATTATTGTGACGCCGTTCTTCATCACAGATCAGCTGTTCGCCACCTGTTGCTGCTTTGCAGCCGCCACGGTCCGCCGCTAGATCATTGTGACGCCGTTCTTTATCACAGCTCAAATCAATTCTTTTGTGCGTTCACGCACATCTGCCAAATGAGTTCAACTCTCCCAAAAAATGTAAACAAAAAATCACAGTTTGGCGTGGCAATTGCCAAATTTGAACGCTCAAAAGTTATTAAGGGTCAAAGTTCACTAAAAGCATTTTTTTAAATCAAAATGACTTCAACGATATTGAATCGATTTTCAAAATTTTTTTTGCTTTGGATAGGAAATAAAGTTACCTTTTATATAACTTACCACTGTTGTGGGCGCAAAAACCGCGTATGTGAAATATTTAAAATTTAATTTTAAAAAGCGCCACGGTACGAAACTAATGTGTTTTTGCCTATCACTTTTGAACGGATCAACAAAATTAATTTCCGCTTTCGGATTCTTAATCTACTCGTGAATACGCGTCGTTTGATGCCTCACATTCCCCTCTTGGACAAAATTTCGGAGGGGACCCTAAACTGCACAAATACCTAGAATCTATATTATTATTCTAAAACACGGCGCTTAGCTAGACTAAACTACAATACGTATATAAAAGAAATGTATATCAGATGAAAGCCATGTTTGCAAAAAATTATAACAATTCCAATAGGTTAATTTGTTCATGAGAAATTAGCGTTTAAAGTTTGTACCCAAGCTCTTTATATGGCACTATTAACATGCTTTGTAAATGTATATCCATACATATGTACATACAATGCTCGCATGGATTTCAGTCGAAATAGACAAACATTGAAAAAAATGTAAATATGTATGTATGTAAGTACATCTGATTTTGCGCTACTTTGACTACAAAAGCAATGCAGGGGTAATAAGCAAACACACCCGATTATCGGGTGTTACATACTAGTATTATTTTAATTAGCGGAAGTTAAAAGTAGGGGTTCCCCGTTTTTCTGAAAATTGTCTTAAAACTAAATAAAATTTTTCGAATTAACACAATTACTCTCATTTCTGTCTTTTTAAAAAGGCACCGTCAATTTTTTTCACCTAAGAGTAAGTTATTCTTATACCATGTACACACTAGCGTGTTTTGGAACGCATTCTTGATTTCGAGGCAACACATGCTGAAAACCGATGTTTTCGCCATATAAAACTGCCACCGAAAACATGTGGAAAATCCCATGTTTTACCCGTAAACACCAAGGAAAACATCTCACAACCAGTGTCGGCTCTAAAATTTATCTATAATTATTGAAAAACCCATTGTCCCAACACTGATATGGTAGGGTACCTGCCCTGTCAGACCATCAGTCGTGATATAATGCTTATAAATTGTGTGGACATACCGCTTTAGTTTTCTTTGAGTGACGTAAAAATATGAGCATCGTATCTTTTTTCATGATCATCATCAACATCATTTATTGCCGCTTAACCGTCTAATAGCTATATGACACTACGTATTTTGAATAGTATTTTCTTCTATTCTTTGTATTTATTGTACGAAAGAAAGGGTCTTATACAATTTTCATATTGGTACAAACGGGCGAGCTATGTTAAAAAAATAACGAAAAATAATGGAAATAGAAACCAGACTGTAAAAAAACAAATCTAAAATTTTAAATTTTTTTTGGCTTTTGGACGTTTCTCCTCTATTTTATGTGAAAATTGTTTGTTTACATTTTTAAGTTGAAAGTGTTGTGCGCGAATTTATATGAAACCCGTCTGGTTTGTAAAATAAATAAATCCAATGAACATTCAATAGTTTTCGCTTTATTGTTGGGATTTTTTTTGTGAAAAAATAGTGCAGAAAAATGGAATACTTTTTATGTAAAGAAAAGCATGTCGAACACAAAGGTTCTTCTTTGTGCGCATGCGCATGTTTACATTTTTGTACTGCATGTCTTGTGCGCGAATTCTTGTAAAAAGCAATTTGCTGTGAAATAAATGTATTCATTGTCGTGTGTTTCTTGTGATAAAACAGTGCAGAAAAATAAGGCAATTTTCATGTAAACAAAAACATGTCAAACGGAATCCACTGTGCGCATGCGCGTAGTCTTTGTCTCACTCCTTCGGAGACCAAAAATATTAAAAATCTATTATATTAATAGGCTAACAAATTTTACATATAAATCATTGCCAAGCTTAAACCCATACTAAATATGCATAAATATTTATGAAATGCATATGGATTTGTTGGCATACCTCTAAGGCAGTGCACAATTATCTAATATATAACCAATACTGCTTCATTTATCTGTAATAAGCGAATGAAAATTTTTCATGCAACTTAAATTGGTTATCTGACAATCAATTTGTAAATAAAGCGATAGCCCAGTGGGAAGCGTTAGGGGGTAGTGGTCGAGCGGTTGATGGTTCGAGTACAGTTAGTTACACAGCTATAGGCCAACATTTTTTTCTTTTTTGTCATTGAAAATTGTTTATATTTTTTATATATTTTTATATTTCTAATTTTGACTTTTTAATATTTTTATAAACAATATTTTTATTTTTGTGATCTCTATTTTCGAGAAGAAAAAAATTTGGTGCGAATATTTTTAGTTTACGGAAAGCCATGTGAAATAATAATTTTATATCATAAATATACATACATACCACCCATTATAGAAATGCTATAACCGCTTATACAATTTATTTTTTTTTTTTTGGTAAATATTTCAACTGCTCTAATTTTTGAAGATGAAAGCTGCAATTTGCGAATTTTTTTTCAAATGCTATCGATTGAGATAGAGTTGCTGATAAATTCCTTATTTAAAGTATAAAAATCGACAAAATATTTTATGGATACTACGTTATTTTGAACTAAACCAAGTGATAAGCGGAAATCTTAAATTTTACTGAAGACAACAAATAATTTCTTTTCAAATGTATATATGTATTAACTTTTAAAAGGGCAGATTTGCAACCCGAGCCCCAAACAAGTCTAGACCAAATTGAATAGAATTTTTTTAAAAATCAATATACACTTTTTTTCTTTAAATCAAAAGAAAAATCCATATAAAGTGTCTTTTAAATATTGCTAAGTTATGGTTAAAGAAAAAAGCTAGAAAACCCTCACACTTTTTTTGACCTAACCAGAATTTGTAATTTACCCCCACTAAAAAGTTTTAAAACCACGCCATGTATAATACATTTTTTTAAAATACAACCCATACTTCTCTAAATTGAATGTGTAACTATTTTCGTTCTCTCGCTCATTAATACTCTTTAATATTACACGAACTCATATTTCCAAATTTCCACCCCTTCAAAATAAACGTCAAGCCAATTTCATACTCATGTCTATTTATATACACATATACATATATGCGTAAACACTCCAATTCTCTCGCTCATTGAGTTCAAACAGTAGATTCGGCGTTGAACTCATATGTATATTGAAATGTTACACTCCAAATAGATGGCGTCGGCGCGAATAGCCAATTTGTTTCCGCATGAGAGTTGCCCCAATATGTGTTGTTATGTACCAAAGGATTAAAAAAAAGTGACAATTTGTTTTTCTCATATCTCGCACGCTTTAGTAAGTTTAGTTTAAAAATAAAATTTTTAGGAAAGAAGCAATCAATGCTTTAACTTTCTGTATTGAAATTCATCAAGGAAAAAAAATAAAAATTAGATTGAAATAGATAATATGAAATTTTGCTTTTTTAAAAAAATAAAAATCAAACATCTTTTTCGTAGAATTCTATAATAAAAATGAGATAACTATGGTCGCCATATATTCCAAAGTATTAATAAACAAATGAAACACTAAAAATGTTATATTGTTGTGCCATAAAATCCTGAAAATCTTAAATTTTCAATTACATATATTTATAATAAAATGTAATTTAACTATACAATTTTTTGGGAAAACGTAATCAAAATTATATTTTTCCATAAAACTCTAATATGTATGTATATATCTAAATAGAGATTCAAAAGCCCAATAAAGCTTCACTTAGTTGTAGAATTCCATATTAAAAAAATTTATTCAAAGAAAAATTCCGATGTAATAGATTTGTTTAAAATGAAATTCTACAAAGTTTTATGTTTTCATGACACCATTATTAAAATGTGAAATAGGGCAACCATGGTCAAACTTTTAATTTGAAAAAAATATGTCGCAATCAAAGTTGGCTTGCGTACCACCATACAAAAAAAATGTTTCAAAAAAAATAAAATAATAATTCAATATGGCTCCTGTTGTTGGAGTACCAAGCTTATTTTGAGAAATTTGTATATGTGTGTAAAATACCAGCAATGGAAATATTTTGATTCTCTCGCTCTTTGAGAGTTAGAGTAATAGCGTCAAACTCATATTTCGAAGTTGGCTGAACTTCAAAGGAAACCACTCTTTATCTTCATTCTCTCCCTCATTAAACACGTCCTATTATGAGAGAGAAATTATTTTCATTCCCTCGCTCATTGAGTACTTTCGTCCATTATCTATTATATTAATAGGCTAACAAATTTTACATATAAATCATTGCCAAGCTTAAACCCATACTAAATATGCATAAATATTTATGAAATGCATATGGATTTGTTGGCATACCTCTAAGGCAGTGCACAATTATCTAATATATAACCAATACTGCTTCATTTATCTGTAATAAGCGAATGAAAATTTTTCATGCAACTTAAATTGGTTATCTGACAATCAATTTGTAAATAAAGCGATAGCCCAGTGGGAAGCGTTAGGGGGTAGTGGTCGAGCGGTTGATGGTTCGAGTACAGTTAGTTACACAGCTATAGGGCAACATTTTTTTCTTTTTTGTCATTGAAAATTGTTTATATTTTTTATATATTTTTATATTTCTAATCTTGACTTTTTAATATTTTTATAAACAATATTTTTATGTTTGTGATCTCTTTTTTCGAGAAGAAAAAAATTTGGTGCGAATATTTTTAGTTTACGGAAAGCCATGTGAAATAATAATTTTATATCATAAATATACATACATACCACCCATTATAGAAATGCTATAACCGCTTATACAATTTATTTTTTTTTTTTGGTAAATATTTCAACTGCTCTAATTTTTGAAGATGAAAGCTGCAATTTGCGAATTTTTTTTCAAATTCTATCGATTGAGATAGAGTTGCTGATAAATTCCTTATTTAAAGTATAAAAATCGACAAAATATTTTATGGATACTACGTTATTTTGAACTAAACCAAGTGATAAGCGGAAATCTTAAATTTTACTGAAGACAACAAATAATTTCTTTTCAAATGTATATATGTATTAACTTTTAAAAGGGCAGATTTGCAACCCGAGCCCCAAACAAGTCTAGACCAAATTGAATAGAATTTTTTTAAAAATCAATATACATCTTTTTTCTTTAAATCAAAAGAAAAATCCATATAAAGTGTCTTTTAAATATTGCTAAGTTATGGTTAAAGAAAAAAGCTAGAAAACCCTCACACTTTTTTGACCTAACCAGAATTTGTAATTTACCCCCACTAAAAAGTTTTAAAACCACGCCATGTATAATACATTTTTTTAAAATACAACCCATACTTCTCTAAATTGAATGTGTAACTATTTTCGTTCTCTCGCTCATTAATACTCTTTAATATTACACGAACTCATATTTCCAAATTTCCACCCCTTCAAAATAAACGTCAAGCCAATTTCATACTCATGTCTATTTAAATACACATATACATATATGCGTAAACACTCCAATTCTCTCGCTCATTGAGTTCAAACAGTAGATTCGGCGTTGAACTCATATGTATATTGAAATGTTACACTCCAAATAGATGGCGTCGGCGCGAATAGCCAATTTGTTTCCGCATGAGAGTTGCCCCAATATGTGTTGTTATGTACCAAAGGATTAAAAAAAAGTGACAATTTGTTTTTCTCATATCTCGCACGCTTTAGTAAGTTTAGTTTAAAAATAAAATTTTTAGGAAAGAAGCAATCAATCCTTTAACTTTCTGTATTGAAATTCATCAAGGAAAAAAAATAAAAATTAGATTGAAATAGATAATATGAAATTTTGCTTTTTTAAAAAAATAAAAATCAAACATCTTTTTCGTAGAATTCTATAATAAAAATGAGATAACTATGGTCGCCATATATTCCAAAGTATTAATAAACAAATGAAACACTAAAAATGTTATATTGTTGTGCCATAAAATCCTGAAAATCTTAAATTTTCAATTACATATATTTATAATAAAATGTAATTTAACTATACAATTTTTTGGGAAAACGTAATCAAAATTATATTTTTCCATAAAACTCTAATATGTATGTATATATCTAAATAGAGATTCAAAAGCCCAATAAAGCTTCACTTAATTGTAGAATTCCATATTAAAAAAATTTATTCAAAGAAAAATTCCGATGTAATAGATTTGTTTAAAATGAAATTCTACAAAGTTTTATGTTTTCATGACACCATTATTAAAATGTGAAATAGGGCAACCATGGTCAAACTTTTAATTTGAAAAAAATATGTCGCAATCAAAGTTGGCTTGCGTACCACCATACAAAAAAAATGTTTCAAAAAAAATAAAATAATAATTCAATATGGCTCCTGTTGTTGGAGTACCAAGCTTATTTTGAGAAATTTGTATATTTGTGTAAAATACCAGCAATGGAAATATTTTGATTCTCTCGCTCTTTGAGAGTTAGAGTAATAGCGTCAAACTCATATTTCGAAGTTGGCTGAACTTCAAAGGAAACCACTCTTTATCTTCATTCTCTCCCTCATTAAACACGTCCTATTATGAGAGAGAAATTATTTTCATTCCCTCGCTCATTGAGTACTTTGGTCCATTATCTATTATATTAATAGGCTAACAAATTTTACATATAAATATTTGCCAAGCTTAAACCCATACTAAATATGCATAAATATTTATGAAATGCATATGGATTTGTTGGCATACCTCTAACGCAGTGCACAATTATCTAATATATAACTAATCCTGCTTCATTTATCTGTAATAAGCGAATGAAAATTTCTCATGCCACTTGAATTCGTTATCTGACAATCAATTTGTACATAAAGCGATAGCCCAGTGGGAAGCGTCGGGGGTAGTGGTCGAGCGGTTAATGGTTCAAGTACAGCTATCGGCCAATTTTTTTTTTTTTTATTTTTTGTCATTGAAAATTGCTTTTTTTTTTCAATGTATGAAAAGTTCTTATCTTGACTTTTTTAAAATTTTTATGTTTGTGATATCTATTTTCGAGAAAAAAATTGCTGAATATTTTTAGTTGACGGAAAGCATATGAATACATACCACCCATTATAGAAATGCGATAACCGCTTATTCAATTTGGGTTTTTTTGTCTAATTTTTGATGATATAAGATCGAAGTTGCGAAATTTTTTCAAACACAGTAGTCTATTTATCGGATTTCGGTAGATTACTTCTATAAATTTTAGTGATTTCTACCGTTTGAGACAAAACGATCGCATAAATTAGTGGCTATTTGTTAAGCACAATCTCACACAGAGCCAACAATGCCTAATAAAATAGAACAAAAGTCATAAGATATCTCTATAGATTTTCTTCAAGAAGATGTGCTTCTTATTATTGTAGGGACCGTCTTTTTAATTTTATTAAGAAGATTTTCTTTTTAATATTTTAAATGAAAAATAAAATGATATCGCCCTCACCGAGAATCGGTGTGATAAACCCAGCTGTTAACCATCAGGCCATCGCTCACTTTTGATTGCAAGCTTCTAATTACCGATATGTGTAGAGTTGTTAATGTTTCAAAGGAAAATCTTATAAATATATTTAAGAAGATTTCTTTTTAACATTTCTAATTAGGAAAAAAAGAGAGAGAGAATCGAACTTACAATTTTTCGATTGCTAAACCCAGCTGCTAACCATCCGGCCATCGTATACTAATAATTGCCAGCGTCTAACTACACCTTTGTACTAAATGTATAGTTTTTTAATAAGAATTTCTTCTTAAAACCAAAAAGATTTCCCTACAGTTTTTTCTTCGTTTGCACCGTTGCGACTACCCCTTTGCCCAAAAGCTGATCATGAAGACAATCTTATTAATTTTATTAGGCATTTTTGGCTCTGTGCATCATCCGATTATTCAAGTGCAAATTAAAATCTCGAAATCCGAATATTTGCATGGCATTTGCCATAAATAATTTTGGAAAGGGCTGCTGTAATTTAATATTTTTATTATATAATAACAGCCACTATTTTTTAAATTCTTTGATGGCCTCATTTTACCTATAGATGAGTTTTTAATGTATACATTTAAGTTGGTCGAGGTTCGGCCACGGGCCTAAAGGCAGCTATTGACAAAAAGTTGATCAGATGTTTGAATAAGTTCAACTATTTTAAATTGGTCGAATTTCGACCACGGGATATACTAGTTTAAATAAAAATACGTAGTGTCATATAGCTATAAGCGATTTTGGCCGTTTCGTATCAAAGCACGCCAGTCGTTCCATTTTAGCGACAACTGATGCCAATTGGAAACGCCAAGGGAGTTCAAGTCATTCTCCACTTGTTGTTTCCATCTATGAGGTGGGTTTTGGCGAAGGCTGAGGTAAACACAGTCTGTCCAAGGTTAGCAGAGGTCCCACTAACCACTACTAAATAATAACACGCTATTTATGTATTAAAATTGAACGCACACATACACGGCCTTAAGGCGTCGAAGAGAATTAGCTTTCCGTGTAGGCACGGACGGTCTAGTGGAGAGCGGTCGGTATGGAATATTCTCTCCGGCAGTGATAAGTCGGTCGTAGTGACCGGAAAGCAGCAACAGGTGGCGAACAGCTGAGCTGTGATAAAGAACAGTGTCACAATGATCTAGCGGCGGACCGTGGTGGCCGGAAAGCAGCAACAGGTGGCGAACAGCTGAGCTGTGAGAAGAACGGCGTCACAATAATCTAGCGGCGGAACGTAGTGACCGGAGAGCAGCAACAGGTGGCGAGCAGCCAAGCTGTGATAAGGGGGCGACGTAACAACAAGCTAGCGGCGGAATGACCCGGTTGGCAAGCGGCGGTTGGACAGCGGAAGTAACGCGGCGGAGGGCATACCAGTATCGGAGCAGCGGTATTCGGCGGGAGACTATTGGATGCTGGCTAGGTGGCTGGACACAGCTGCCTCCACAGTCGCACGCTATAAATAGGTGGCTGCATGGAGGCCAAACCAAATGGAATGACTCCCCCAGGGTGCTGGCGCCTCGCTGGACACCTCCGTCCCCACTCGTATTCGCACAGTATTGTGACGAATTCGATGATTACTCGATTATTTTCCTTCAGTTCGATCACTGTACGGCAAAAAACACACAAAAAATTAAAGTAAAGACGCTCATACAGTTCCGTGTGAACGTGAGCGTGAATGAGTGGAGACTTTCTATTGCGTACGCAAAGGAAAATAATTCCAAATCAATTCTTTTGTGCGTTCACGCACATCTGTCAAATGAGTTCAACCCTCCCAAAAAAATGTAAACAAAAAATCACAGTTTGGCGTGGCAATTGCCAAATTTCAACGCTCACTTGCGAAGGATTTGTGTCACTTTGCGTTCGCACCCAATTCACTGTGAGATAGTAAGACAATTTAAGAGAGAGCATATTTAACATTTTCACTTAATTTTGAATGCACTAATATCAAAGATATTTTAGTTGTTTATCCACTTACGCATGCTATTGAATCGATTTTCAAATTTTTTTTTGCATTGGATAGGTAATTAAGTTACCTTTTATATAACGTACCACTGTTGTGAGTGCAAAAAGCGCGTATGTGAAATATTTAAAATTTAATTTTAAAAGGCGCCACGGTACGAAACTAATGTGTTTTTGCCTATAACTTTTGAACGGATCCACAAAATTAATTTCCGCTTTCGGATTCTTAATCTACTCGTGAATATGCGTCGTTTGATGCCCCACATTCCACTTTTGGGCAAAATTTCGGAGGGGCCCTAAACTGCACAAGTACCTAGAATATTATTTTAATTAGCGGAAGTTAAAAGTAGGGGTTTTCATTTTTCTGAAAATTGTCTTAAAACTAAATAAAAATTTTCGAATTAACACAATTATGCTCACTTCTGGCTTTTTAAAAAGGCGCCGTCAATTTTTTTTTCACCTATTACGGCTGATACATTAGCGCAAATTCCGAATTATCTCCGCTTTCGGGAGTTAACTTGAGCATAATCTTCATTATAAACTCCCAAAAATTAAGAAGATTTGAGCAGATATCATAACTATTTCACCGCTACTGTCATCGATAAATAAACAAACATCGCAACGACCACTACCAAAATTACGAGTTCGCCGCTACTGGACACTAGATGTCACCAAAAAAGAGCGAAATCTATTTTAACCCGCAAGTACTACAACCAAAGCCATCTAGTGCGCTGATTGTTAATCTTCAATTTTGTGTGTATCAGCGTAAAATTTGGATATGATTAAAGAAGATTTATTCGAGGTAATCTCCGTGTGTGTATCCATAGCATAAGAGTAGGTTATTCTTATACCATGTACACACTATTGTGTTTTGGAGCGCATTCTTGTTTTCGAGGCAAAACATGCTGAAAACCGATGTTTTCGCCATATAAAACAGTTACTGAAAGCATGTTGAAAACCACATGTTTTACCCGTAAACACCAACGAAAACATCTCACAACCAGTGTCGGATCTAAAATTTATCTATAATTATCGAAAATCGCATTGTCCCTATAATATGTGTGGACATAACGCTTTAGTTTTCTTTGAGTGACATAAAAATATAATAAAATATCATCATCATCATTTATTGCCGCTTAACCGTCTGAGCGATTTTGGCCGTTTCATATCAAAGCACGCCAGTCGTTCCATTTTAACGACAACTGACGCCAATTGGAAACGCCAAAGGGAGTTCAAGTCATCCTACACTTGTTGTTTCCATCTATGAGGTGGGTTTTGTCGAAGGCTGAGTTAAACACAGTCTGTCCAAGGTAAGCAGAGGTCCCACTAACCACTACTAAATAATAACATGCTACTTATGTATTAAAATTTAACGCGGCGGAGGGCGTACCAGTATCGAGCAGCAGTATTCGGCGGGAGACTATTGGCGTATAAGGCGGAGCGGGTCAATAGGCGGGGGGTTTACCTGATAAAGAACGGCGTGACAATAATCTAGCGGCGGACGGTGGCGGATGCAAAGCAGCAACAGGTGGCGAACAGCTGAGCTGTGATGAAGAACGGCGGCACAATAATCTAGCGGCGGAACGTAGTGACCGGAGAGCAGCAACAGGTGGCGAGCAGCCGAGCTGTGATAAGACAACAAGCTAGCGGCGGAATGACCCAGTTGGCAAGCGGCGGTTGGACAACGGTTGTGGTGAATCTGGTAGTGCTGGCAGTGGCTCTACTGGTACTGTCCCTTCCGTTCGCACTTCCTGCGATGCGGTACAATTGCGGTCGAAATTTATTTCTGCCGCGGATGCTACCGTCGATTTGTGCTGCTCCGCGTTCATTGCAAATACTACTTGTGGAGTTTCCTGATCGCATGTGCGGTGGCCCTTCTTTGATCGTTGTGTGGTCATTGTCTTTATGACCCAGTTCACCTGCTCTGTAGTATTTTTGTGAGGTGTGTATGCGGTGGTGAATTTGTGATCAGTTCCGTGGTTGCTAGGCACTGTTTTTAGTGCTTGGGACAGTTGGATACTTCTTTAGGCCAATAGTTTGTTGGCTTCTTCATCTATGATTTGTGGCCTGGCTGGATTACGTTGTTTCGGCGGTCGGTTGTGCTTTAGTGTGGTCACAGGTTCGGCGGCGGTACACTAAACAATTTTCCAGCTTAGCGTGTTGGTCGTCGGTTAGGTGCTCACTTCAGCCAAGCGTGCATAACCTGTCGAGTTCGTCGGCTCTCTTGGTTAGGGTGGCATCAAGCCTTTTTCCATCAAGAGTAAGGACGGCTTGTCTATCCCGTAGGAAATCCATTCCCAGAATCATTTTTTCGGTGAGGTTTGGAATGACAGACAACAGCGTGTTGGTTGCTCTACCATTGTACCATACTCTGACATGGTAGGCGTTTGAACTGTGAACGCATGTTTGGTCCTCCAGTTGGATGTTTCGTGTACTGAGCTCTGGTTGGATCTTGTGTGCTTCTAGATGCTTCGCTATTGAGTCATCGGCATATGACAGCGTGGCGCCAGTATCCAGTAGCGCTCGCACGCTCATGCACTCGAGGGTAACTTGAATGTAAAAACTGCCATCTCCTAGCACTTTGGCAGGTGAATTGAGCTGGCAAGCGGGTGGTTTCGTTAGAGTTCGCGGCTGGGCGGATTGTATTTGGTCTCGGTTCTGTATTTTATTCGGTGCAGGCCTGAATGCATTTCTGGTAGCAGGCTTGATGTTGACATTATGTTGTCGTGACCCCATTTGGAACAAAAAATTCTACTGGTCCCTCTGAATTGAAACCGGTGGTGACCACGCTCCTTACAGTGCCAGCAGCACGCTTCGCCATCGTACTCTTCCTGCATTTGGTGTAGGCTATGGACTACTTTTCCTTGCTTGGCTTCCTCACCTTTGAGCAATTCATACTCCTCGGTTAATTCCATCAATCCGTCGATGGTCCTGAACTCACCACGCTTGACAAAGAGGCGGTATTCCACGCGTAATCCGTCGTATATGCGTTCAGGTAGTCCTCCTTGCACATGGTTGGTAGTTGGCGGATGAGAGTCTGTAGTGCGAAGATATAGTCCTTGTACCACTGGAGTGATTTTTCACGTAATAGTTCAGGGAGAGTTTGCAGCAGTCGGTCGGCGGGGATGCGGTAACATTCGGCTAATTCCTCTACTCTCTCTAAAAATTCGTGTAGCGAATCGCTTCCTGAGAAGTGTACGTCCCAGCGGCGGACAGTATTCATCACTTCGGCGTCACTCATCTCATCTTTCCTTGGTTGCGTAGGTTCTCTTTCTCCAGAATTTGGGGTTGTGCTTTGAATCGTAATAATAGGCGTCAATTTTGTTGGTGGCTTTGCCGATTTCCCCTCCTCTTCATTATTTTCCATGTCCAACTCTTTCAGTAGCACGTACATGCTCAGAGCGCGGCGGAGGTCGGCGACTATGTAGCTTTCAACGAAGATCTTGTGCTGCTTGCACTCCTCGACCACCTTCTCCATATTAAGTAAATAAATCCAGTTAAGGGGGTCGGTGTTGGGTGTAGTGTTATCCCCGCTGGGGGTGTGTTCGATGAACCCGAATCGACAGTGTTGGTGCCAATTGTTATTTTCGCACAGTCATCTGCGGAAACGGGTCCCTGCTCGGGCGCCATTTATGAGGTGGGTTTTGTCGAAAGCTGAGGTATACTCAGTCTGTCCAAGGTAAGCAGAGGTCCCACTAACCACTACTAAATAATAACATGCTATTTATGTATAAAAATTGAACACACACACACACGGCCTTAAGGCGTCGAAGAGAATTAGCTTTCCGTGTAGGCACGAACGGACTAGTGGAGAGTGGTCGGTATGGAATATTCTCTCCGGCAGTGATAAGTCAGTCGTAGTGACCGGAGAGCGGCAACAGGTGAGCTGTGATAAAAAACGGCGTCACAAGGAAAGCAGAGTTGTACCAGCTAGGACTTGCAGGCTGATCGGAGAGCTGAAAGAGGGGAGGGCTGTACCCTAAAGACACAGCACTATCCGCCTTGGCCACCCATCGGTCTGCTCCAGAGCCAGAGCTAAGTGGAAATCGGTGCGCCGCCGGAGCAGCTCGATCTTTCCCCTTAGCTAAACGGTGGAGGGAAAATCCGTAAGGCAGCAACTCCAGCGACTCACCCAACCGAACGGAATGACTCCCCAGGATGATGGCCCCTCGCTAGACACGTCCGTCCCCCGCTCGTATTCACACACTACCTAGGTAGGTGTCACGAGGGAGGAGCGGCGGTGTACCGGCTCTATGCCATTTAGGACAGCTTTCAGATCGAGGAGGGGGCGCCATGCTTAAAGCACAACTGCTCCCCTGCAGCCCGCAACCCGTCCCATAGCCTGGGCCAGAGCTAAATTTACCGTCAGTACGCCACCGAAGGGGCTCGACGGTTCCACTTAGCTAGCCTGCGGAGGAAAAAGCCCAAAGGGCAATACTGCCGCTGACTCACCTAAGGTGTGTTGTTCAATTTGTTTTGGATGCTGGTGATCGCCACGCCATTGTTGATATCGATCAGCTGATTAGTGTGGCGTACTTTTATAGCATGCTTTTAGGCGCTAGTGTAGTTAGTTACAGTGGGGGTCGTGCAATTGTAACGCTGCGTTACACATCTCAGTCGAGGCCTCCCCCTTCCTCTGCTGCCGAATTCGAGTGTCGATAAGAAAACCTTCTGTGCTGGAGCTTCTTTGTCCATTCGCATAACATGACCCAGCCAGCTGAGCCTTTGGGCTTTAATTCGCTGAACTATGGTCAGATCAGCGCAAAGCTCGTACAGCTCATCGTTAAACTTCCTTCCATACTTGCCGTTGGCATCACGGGAAGGACCATAAATCTTCCGGAGAACTTTTCTCACAAATACCGCAAGGGCCATCTCATCTTCTCTTGACACTGTCCATGATTACGAGCCGTACATCAGGGCTGGTATGATGAGAGACGCGCAATCGGTCACATGAGGTGAACGATAGAAATGGCAAGAGGGGCAGGTACCAGCAGTATGAAGGCCCTTCCACTAGTGCTGCAGCGTTGGCCAGGCACACCTATAGTGAAGTGGTCCGGGATCACCTCCAGGTTGCACTGGTCGACGCTGATGGGAGTAACGCGAGGCGAGTACTGGCGGTTTGGAACTCCATAGAGGGACGACTATCAAGTGCGAGGAGGTATGCCGGGGCTGCAGGGTTATTAAATGCACGGACGGGTTCTCCATTGCTAATCTTAGCAATGCCTCTCTTAAGAAAGTCCCTGGATTCGGAGATTCCCCGGAGGCCCCGGGCGCGCGTTTGGCTGCCAAACATGACAAGCCTGAAACTGGATGCAAAGAATATCATGTCTTAAGATGCAGAACTCGGGCGTCCCGATGGACGACTGGGAGCTGCTGAAGATAGAGGACAAACAGAAGAATAGCCACTCGGTGCTACTGCTCATAAATAACGAGTGCCTAGGGGAACTCGAAAAGAGGGGAAGCAATCTAGTTTATGGCAGTAGCACCGGATAATAATCTGGAGGAGGTCGACGATACCAATAAGCTCCTAAAGGAGCTTAGGCTGGCAGCATCAACCGGGGATGATGCATCGTCGAACCCCGACAGTCAAGCAGGTGCGTCCCCCGGTCCGATGATTAGGGTGGCGCAGATTAACCTGCAGTACCAATAGGAGAAGGTAAAGCGAGGGCATTCATCTTCGTTAGGGATACTATTAATGCTTTCTTTTTACCTAATTTCAGCACATTCGATTTGGCAGTGGTCAAGATTGAGTCAAGGGGCGGACGCAGGTTAACGATCGCCTCTGCGTACATGGCTTACGTTCGGCCGGCACCTCCCGAGGAGGTACAGCTGCTCACCAAACAAAAAAAAAAAAACGAGAGGATCCTGATGGGCTGCTACGCCAACGCAATGCATGCGTTACGGGGATCAGCGAAATAAACGAACGAGTCTCTTTTTGAATTTTTATTAGCAAACAAACTATGTATATGTAACAGGGGCAGCTCTCCCACCTTTGTTTTTCCGGGGTCAGAAAACTTCGCCGGGTGGGAAGAAGTCCTTGTTATTACAATAGCATCTGACTCCCAGGAACCTTCGATAAGGAACGGGGAGGTTTCGCAAAAGACCTCCATGTCGGATCATCGAATGATCCTTTTTGATATAGACTGTGAGGGAGAGATAAAACAACCGCACAGAAATCCCAAACGAACCTCGTGTGGTCTATTTGAAAAGATAGTCAGTGACAGGCTCAGTAGGAAGAAGACACCGATACAATCGACAAAAACTCTAGACGACCGAGTTCGGTCTCTGGAAAAAAGTTTCCAGGTTGCCTATAAGGCTTCCTGCCCAATATCTATAAGCAAGAAGACCTTCCCCCCATGGTGGGACAAAAATCTTAACGAACTAAGATCAAAGATGAGGAAGGTCTTTAATGATTGTTATGCCAAGAAAGACTTCCAGAAGTACAGGAACGCCCGGAGGGATTTAAAAAAGCCGTGCGTGTCGCAACGACGAAGTCCTGGCAGGAGCATTGCGAATCTATCGAGTCCACGAAGGACTCAGCAAGGCTCGGGAAAATACTCGCCAGAGAACACTCCAACAAAACCTTTGTAAAGCGCGCTGACGGCACATGGGCGGGATCATCAGCGGAAACCCTGGATATCCTGATTGAAGCTCACTTCCCGGACGACCGTGGAGGGACGGAGCAAGGAGGAGAAATAGCGCAACGGGAGGCACCTAGTGAGCTGATAAGCAAACTCTTAGCAGAAGACAAAACTCCCTGGGCAATAAATAGCTTCTCACCATTTAAGTCACCGGGCGTAGATGGTATACTCCCTATCATGTTGCAGAAGACTCAGATACCTCTGGCTAAGGAGTTAAAGGAGATCTTTGCGGCCTGCATTTCCTATAATCACATTCCGGACCCATGGAGGAAAACAAGAGTGGTTTTCATTCCAAAGTCAGGAAGAAGAGGGCACGAAGTGGCCAAAGATTTTCGGCCAATAAGTTTCACTTCCTTCGTGCTAAAAACGTTTGAGAGGTTGCTGGACATACACATACGGGAACTCCTGGAGGGGTCCCCTCTGTCCGGTGCGCAGCATGCTTACCTGGGGGGGGGGGGGGGAATGAATAAACAGAGACTTCGCTGCATGAAGTAGTGCGAATAGTGGAGAAGTCCCTTCTATACAAAGAATTTACACTAGCAGCGTTTTTTGATGTGGAAGGTGCATTTAACAACGTGAAAGCTTCACATATCAACAGCGCTTGTTGGAGTAGGGGTGGTAGAACCAATACGAAACTGCATCTCATCCCTACTTCTCAAGCTGGAAATATCAGCGGAGCTAGGGGGAGCAAAAGTTAACAAACAGATTTGTAGAGGAACACCACAGGGGGGGGGGGGGTCCTTTCGCCTCTGTTATGGCTATTTACTATGAACGATATACTATTAAAACTCAGTACTAATGGAGTAAAGGTTGTGGCGTATGCCGACGACGTGGCGATCCTTGTCTCGGGTCCCTTCCCTTCCGTGATGAGCGAGATCATGGGAAGAACGTTGGCAAAGCTAAGTAGGTGGGCACAAGAGTGTGGCCTAGGGCTGAATCCGGACAAAACGGAGCTTCTTCTCTTCACGAGGAAGTATAAGCCACCTACGTTCGAACTACCGATGCTCAATGGCCAGCAGCTAACTCTATCTACCAGAACCAAATACTTGGGGCTGATAATTGGTTGCAAATTAAATTGGAAGGAGTGCATCGAGGAGCGGGTGCGGAAGGCATGTATCGCCTTCTACGCTTGCAAATCGATGTTTGGTAAGAAATGGGGTCTAAAGCCGAAGATGGTGCTGTGGCTGTACGAGGCGGTGGTCCGGCCTGTGCTGACCTACGGCTCGGTGGTGTGGTGGTACAGCGCACCGCGTGTGTTGGCACCACCGGGGCCTTGCGCACCTGCCCCACTGCGGCTTTGGATCCTATTTTGAACCTACTTCCAATTGACTTATATATACTTTGTACATCGGCACAAACCGCACTAAGACTCAGGAAGTCTGGGTGCTGGAAGGATACTCAGCATGGGCACAATAGTATCCTTAACACTCTCCCAGAGGGAATAGTTAATAGCTCAATAGACTGCTATCCTCACAAACTGAAGTTTGAGAGAAATGCCACCACGGTCCTTCTAAGCAGGAATGAGTGGAAAAGGGGCAGGGTCACAACAAATAGCAACATTGATCTTGGTGGGAGCCGGCGTATTCTCGGCACGTCTGGATATTTCAGCAGCATTCAGACTCCCGTCCTATAGCAGTGTGTTTCAAGCAGAGGTTCTTGCGATTGTTCATTCGTGCAAATCGCTTGAGCAAAGGAACATTACTGGGAAAGACAGCCAGGCAGCGATAAAGGCAATCGCATCGCCATACTGTAGCGCTCATACAACTATTTCCTAGTGGGTCATCCCAATAGGCAAAAGATCTACCACATCAGGTGATATGACATAGCGGAAAATGTATTGTCGTATGATAACGAGAAAAAAAAAAATTTACCTATATGCTCAATGCAGAAATAAGTAGCGGTATAATCAGGCGATTTTAAAATTTTAAGCATTGCGCTACATTGTGGCTGTCGGTCAACTTAGTGCATACTTAAAGCATAAATTTTTTGATAGGCGATATCATACATACACTATATCTATAATACCTTTTTTTTAAATACCTTATTTAAAATAACTATTTTTGAAATACCTAATTTCAAAATACCTATTTTAGAAATACCTAATTTAGTAGTACCCATTTTCAGAATTCCTATTTCTGAAATACCTTTTGATAAATACCTAATTTATAAATACCTTATTTAAAAATACCTATTTTAGATATAACCTAATTAACATTACCTAATTCTGAAATACCTATCTTACAAATACCTAATTTCAAAATACCAATTTTTGAAATAACTTAATTAACAATACCTAATCATGAAATACCTATTTTAGTAATACCTAATTTCAAACTACCAACTTTAGAAATACCTTAGTTAACAATACATAATTTCGAAATACCTATTTTATAAATTCCTTAAGTAAAACCACCTAATTTAGTAATACCTAAAATTAGAAATACCTAATTTAGAAATACCTAAATTAGAAATACCTAATTTAATAATATCTAAACTGAAAATACCTAATTTAAAAATACCTGATTTATTAATACCTAATTTTTGAAATACGATATCTAACAATACCTATTTCTGAAATACCTAACTTAGAAATACCTAATTTAAAAATACCTAATTTTAGATATACTGTAACTAACAATACCTAATTTCTAAAATACTTAATTTAGAAATACTTATTTTTTTGAAGTACCGTAACTGACAATACCTAATTTAGAAATACCTATTCTTATTCAATATTACCTAGCTCAGAACAACCTAAGTTATAAATACCTACATACTTAATTTATAGTAACTAAAGGAAACATAACTACATATGCTAATGTAGCGCACTCCCACAGTCGCCTATGCCGATTGCGTTTTCAAATTTTCTTTTGCATCTTATTTGTTTACGCCAATTATTGTAACAATGATCAGAACAATAGAATCGCTACCGCTAGGCCTGGTTCATTATAGTTCAAGGTTTTTGGAGACTTTTTTGTTAGGTGAGGGAGTATTTTCGAAGCTTAGCTTCTAGTTGAAGTCAACAAGAAGAGGAAGTCTGGTGTCGACAATGAAATTGGAAACATAGCTTTCCTCGGTCATAAAATAATTTTTCTAATAAATCGTCTCGAATAACTATGTGCTGTGCTAAGCCAATAAACTATATGTGTGAAGTGGGCCCCAAGTGTTCTTTTTAAATCCAGTTGGATTTTGAAACTAAATTAACAAGTGCAAATTCCAAAAACGAAAAAAAAAAAGCGTCAAATGACAAACTAATCTCAAGTTTGAGAATAAGTGACGAAATTGAAAAGTTGCATAAATGCATAAAAACGCAGTAAAACGAGGGGTCACACGCGAAAGAAAATAAAGTGAAAATATTTCACTAAATTAACTTAAACAATAAAAAGCCAGTTAAGTAATTAATCGTATGACCGAGAGAAATAGCCATATAAAATAATTGAGATCACGAAATGGTGTAATGAGAATTAAATTTTGCCGTCGGCACTTGAGAATGCCTCAACATATGTAGAAAGCAGAGTTCCCCGAGAATCAACCTATGCAAGATCCAGTGGCCGAAGAGAAGCTGAAATTAAATTAATTAAAATTAAATTTAATGATTAAATATCGAAGTTTTGTCAGATTAGTTTATTTGTTGTAAAATTTTTCAATTTTTATTCTTTCCAATATTTTATTTTTTTTAAAATCGTTCATTAAAATTTTTTTTTTGGTCAAAATGATTTCTATATCGTTCGTTTAGATGTAAAGAGAAAAAAAAGGTTAATAATTCATTAAATACCCAGCGTTGAAGTATTCGCAATATTTTATAATCTGTTTTTAGGCGTTTGATCTCGTATGGGTACACGCTCACATACGTATAAATAAATGTGTGAATATGTGAGTGCTTGTTGACGGAAATACAAATAAGCACACATACATAAATATATTTAATTTTTGTTTGCGATGATCGAACATGTGTGAAACTAATTAAACTTTAATTAACAAAATATTTAGCAGCACTAGCGAACCCGGTTCGATTGCAACATGCTCGACCGAATCGCCTACAACGTCGTCGTCGCTGGGCCCACCGTCGCATCGATGGAGTAGCAGCTGATTGCAAGTAAGTAAAATCTATACAAATCTACGAAGCTGGTATGTGGCCTAAATCTGTATGCGTATACATCGATCTAACTTTGTTGTCATTTTATATATGTACGTATGTAATCTGATTACATATCTGCTAATATAATCTGCTGGATCGATCTTTGTACATACATGATTGTTTACAGAAAATTTGATTTATTGAATATGGGAAAGTTTAATTTCCATTTGCACTAAATATAATTAATTGGCCATATACTTATATACGTATATACAGACTATTTTCACATATGTTTATTTGATCAATGACTTCCGCTAGTTGGTTCGTTGTTTTTTTTTGTTGTTGGTCCCTTAGGCCGGAGGTATACAGATTTAAAAAAATTGCGAATATTATTCGATTTGAAATTTTTTTTTGTTGAAATTTGAAATCTCTTGATTTAATTAAACAAATTTTACAGTGAGGTAGACTTGAGAAACGTTAAAATTTGATCTTTTGGTAAGATTACCTTTTTCGTAGGGTAATGTACTTATAATTAGCCAAACCTAAAGTTAGATAACTTTAATGAAATTTGAATATTGATCTTGTTCGTTAAAATGATTCTTTTTCAATATGCAATGTAAATAAATCAAACCTAAAGTTAGATAAATGTAAAGAAAATTTGAATCTTGATCTTTTTGGATGAAATAATTTTTTTTTAATAAAATGTGAAATATTGTAGTGTTGTAATGGAGGAGTAAATTTATTTGGTCGATGACGAAATGTAGGGTTGTAAAACGCTGAGAGGAAGTAAGTATATGATAGGGTTAACCTAACCAAAAATGTTTTCTAGGTTAACAAGGTTGGGTGGGTAAAGACATGGGGGAAAATTCCACCTTTTTTCTCCCGTCGATATTGTTATACCTACGTACTCCGAGTCCCTGTTCCTTTTTTTTTTTGTTTTTGGTTTTTCTTGTACTAAGGTACTTTAGTAAGAAGACACATTTTGCTGCATATATCGTTTCGCTGGTTTTGTTTCGCTTTATTTGTTGTTGTTTTAGCGATGGCATACAATTTACGTTTTTATGAACAACTTCGTTGCGCGAGGCTGAAGCAGACCCACTCCCACTTTCCCTGAGCTAAGCTGAAGCATAGCTAGGTATGCCACCCCGCTTCATTCCGAACGCACCTTCATAGGTTTCCCTAGTTTTAGCAGCGAGGTGAGGAGAAGTTCGTTACATAAAAATAAATGGCGCCCAACGTGGGGCCCGAAAGCTTGAAGGCTCGGGGGCATGAAAACCCGAAATCCCGAAAGTACGAAAGCCCCTAGTTTTTTTTATTTTGCGTGAGTTCTAACAAGTAAAGGTTTGCTAAAGAACGCAGGAGTTACAGATCTTCTGGATTATTTTGGAATCTGACCGCCGCCTTTGCAATCTCTTATATTTGTTATTGTACTCTTATTTTTTCGCTTTATCGGTTATTTAGATTGGTTAGAAACGCTTGAATTTTAGCAGATTGAGTCATCTTGATTGCTAACCACGAATTTAACTTTTCTTTGGAACGATGAAAGCATAATTGGTTGAAATATAGGTACATGTAATTTGCCTTATTGAATTTTTATCATTTTCTTATCGGTTTTTTTTTTGTTTACACGAAGCGGAACTTTTGCTTTTGGTTCATATCAATAGCACACCCTTCGAGTAAAACTTAGAAGATCATATCCTCAAAATTATTTCTTTAGGACTTTTTCTTGGAAGTTGCCAGGAAAATACCAGAGAAATTAGACCCATAGTAGTAAATAATGTATACCAGCATTTTGTTTCGGAGTAAGGTTATAACAATTGTCGAAGACTTACACAAGAGTTTCAGCAATTTATATACCCTACAGAGTAGTCGACCGTTTTATAAAAATTAATTGATTAAAGATTTTTTTTTGTACTATTTGCTTATGCGTTACGCAGAACAATAAGGATGCTATACACACGTTTATGTAAATATGCATAGTTGTATGCACACATAGATATAATTTGAATATATATTTTTTTTTGGTAATTTGATTGAGAATTTTTTTTGCTAACAATGCTAGTGGGACGTAGTCCGGTTCGCTCTGAAGTAGAGGTAGAGAACCTGAACAGTTCAATTTGTGTTATTTGCAGTGAAGCCCTGCAATCTGACGCGGATAATGTGGAAACTCCGTGCAAGCACCATTTCCACACAAATTGTATTAGTACTTGGCTACAAAATAACACCACATGTCCTGTTTGTCGAGCCACATGCGAGTTAGTAGATATGAATATAGGTGCTGTTGCTGGGGCAAATGCACCAGAGTCGAATACCCGTTCAACAGGCACCATCCCGCGAGAAAGGCGGAATACGCGACGACAAGCCCAAAGTCAATCTCGAGCGATGGCATCTTCTGGCCAAGCAGTTCAGGCAAGTCCTTGTAATCGCCGAGGTACTAATGCTAACCAACCACCAAACTCGAACACCATCTCAGAGAATAGGGTGCAACAGATAATACGCGATTCAATGAATGATTTTCGTGGCCAAATCATGGCATCCGTTACTAATGAAATACAAAATTTATTTCAGAATTTAAATATAGAGAGAAGTGTAGGTAGAACATCGTCTCCTACTAACGCACGTCGCGATGAACCTCCAGCTTGGCCACGCGATATACCATTCGAGGAACCCCAGGTGAATAGGCAACCTATTCCTAGGCGAGGAGAGTCGTTAGGAACATCTCGGGTATCCTTGGCTAACGAAAAGCTGTCAAATCTCATAAGAAATTGGCAGGTTAGGTTTAGTGGTTCAAATGATGCCCTATCAATTGATCAGTTTATATATCGAATAAATACCCTTACTTCTCTTCACTTGAACGGAAATCCCGAGCTTTTGTGTCAGCATGTGCATTCCTTGTTCGACGGAAAAGCTTTGAAATGGTTTTGGCGGTATCGTCAAAATAGGGACACTCTCGATTGGGGTGAGTTATGCGAGGCAATGCGACGCCAATTCAAAGATTTTTCAACCGATTCAGAGATTAAGGATGATATTAGGAAAAGAAAACAAAAGCCCAATGAAGTATTTGATGACTTTTTAGACAGCATAATGAATATGTGTGACAGGTTAAGGTACCCTATGCATGATTCGGATTTAGTTGAGACCCTTATGAGAAATATAAAACCAGATCTCCGCCATGAACTACTTCACTTGGATATACGCGATATCGTAACCTTAAGAAGGGAGGCTCGAAGGCACGAAAAATTCTTTCAAGACCTCCAAAGTACGGTACCGCGTCAAACACCTTTACGTCGGCAGATTTATGAAGTCTCCCATCACCTCAACAACGATGAAAACATTGAGGAAATTCGCAGCGATGATGTCAATGGGGACGTTGCGGCTATAGATTCCAGTAAACTAAAGTGCTGGAATTGTGAAGAAGTTGGTCATCGATATCACGACTGTTTGAAGACGCGGCGAATATTCTGTTATGGATGCGGCGCCGTGGATACATACAAGCCGTCTTGTCCGAAGTGTACGTCGGAAAACCCAAGGAGGGAGGTTCGTCCAGCATCGGACGGACGCCCGCCTTATCGTCCTCGGAACTAGATGTAAGCCCAGGTGTCAGCAGCCCTAATACGAATAAAACCCTACCGGAAGTACCTAAGAGTCAATTAGATATTACCCCTAAGATTATACCCTTAAATAACTTACCTGCTGATAGTGATTCGGTAACGTGTAGTTCACGAAATATGAATAATCCCTTGTTTCGACCATACCACATTCGTCTGGCGGAATACAAACGCGCGAGGGCTCGAATATTTTCAGGTTTAACACATGAACTCCCAAAGTCGAGATCGAGTAAGCGTATGCGCTCGTTTTGGCAGCGGAAGAAGGAAATGCGCAAGCATGTTATATCGGCGATAGTTGTCAATGGGTCATATATTCGTCCTTACGCTAACTTGGTGATTTTTGGCATAAGCTATTTGGCATTGTTGGATAGTGGAGCCAACAAAAGTTGTATAGGTTCGCGGTTAGCCCAAGAAATTTTAGATGACCCTGACATAAAATATAGGAAATTTTCGGGTATCGTCAGAACTGCGGATGGAAAGAAACAAGAAGTAGCTGGATCGATTATCCTAGCGTTATCTTTTAATGATCACGAACACAATTTTGAATTTTTGATTGTACCGAGTGTTGCAAATAATCTTATTTGTGGCATGGATTTCTGGCAGACATTTGGCTTAAAAGTATCTGTAGACCCAAACATATGTCATTTGTCAGCAGAAGAAGAAGAAGAAGAGTCTGAAAAAGTACCACTGTCATCGACGCAGAGACGGCAGTTGGAAATAGCTATTGCAGCCTTTCCCTCGTTTGAGAAAGAAGGCCTAGGTTCAACCCATCTTATTGAACATTCCATAGATACGGGAATGTCAACACCAGTCAAGCAGAGGTATTATCCCATTTCACCAGCTATGGAGAATATTCTCTGTAAGGAAATAGACCGTATGTTAGATTTAGGTGTTATCGAGGAAGCAGAGGGATCGCCTTGGTCCTCACCTGGCGTTCTGGTTGTGAAGCCCGGGAAAGCCAGATTTTGTTTAGATTCGCGGAAACTAAATGAATTGACGGTTAAAGATGCTTATCCGATCCCTAATATCGACGGGCTATTATCGAGATTGCCTCCCGTAAGAATCCTTTCGAAGATTGATCTTAAAGATGCTTTTTGGCAAATTCGCTTGTCGCCGGAATCGAAACCAAAGACTGCTTTCACTGTACCCAATCGACCATTGTATCAGTTTACCCGTATGCCTTTTGGCCTTTGCAATGCGCCACAAACAATGTGTCGATTGATGGACAAAGTGATTCCATATTATCTTAAAATGCATGTTTTTGTATACCTCGACGATTTACTGGTGGTGTCACAATCGTTCGAAGAACACCTAACTCATATCTTGGAAGTTGCCACCCAATTACGAAAAGCGGGGTTGACAATAAACGTGAGCAAAAGTAGTTTTGGGTTGTGTAAAGTTAAGTACTTAGGTTTTGTTGTAGGCAATGGATCGCTCTCTGTAGATCCAGACAAGGTTGATGCGATAACGAATTATCCAGTACCAAAGAGTGTACGCCACATCCGCCAGTTTTTAGGAATGACGGGCTGGTATCGCAGATTTATTGCCGACTATGCGAATCTTACATTTCCGCTTACAGAATTGTTGACAAAGAAAAAAACGTTCAAATGGAATGCGGATGCCCAAACTTCATTTGATGCAGTTAAAGAGAAGCTAACTACAGCGCCGTTTTTACTACATCCCAATTATACCAAGCCATTCATAGTCCAATGCGATGCAAGCCAATGCGGTGTTGGTGGCCTTTTGGCCCAATGTGATGAAAATGGTGAAGAAAGGCCTATTGCCTTTATGTCCCATAAACTGAATAAAGCCCAAAGGAATTATACCGTCACCGAATTGGAGTGTCTCGCAGTCGTATTGGCCATTAAAAAGTTTAGACCATACATTGAAGGCCATGAATTTAAAGTTGTAACAGACCACGCAAGTCTGAAATGGCTAATGCGACAAAAGGACTTAAGTGGGCGATTGGCAAGGTGGGCTCTGAAACTGCAAGGTTTTAACTTTTCTATTGAGCACCGAAAGGGAAGCGAAAATAAGGTAGCAGATGCATTATCGCGTGTACATGAAATAGACTTGGTCAATCTGGAAGTTTTAGAACTTGAGGTATTGCCAGAAATTGATTTAGATTCGGAATTATTTGAAGCCAGTGATTATACGCAATTGAGAGAAAAGTTTTAAAGCTCGGAATTACCGGACTATCGAGTAGTAGATAAATTTATATACCATCGAACGTCATTTGAAAATGAAGGTAATCAAGTGTCCGATCCATGGAAGCTTTTAGTACCAGAGGGACTGAGAAAGGATGTGATGTACAGTGCTCATGACACTCCTTCTGCAGCACATGGTGGGATAACCAAAACTCTCGAACGGATTCGAAGAAACTTGTATTGGCCTGGAATGGTTGTGGATGTGCGAAAGTATGTGTTATCTTGCGAGTTATGCAAAACATCTAAAACGCCTACGTATGCACTACGTCCACCGATGGGACAGCTAGTAAATAGCGATCGGCCATTCGAGCGTCTATATATAGACTTGATAGGACCCTTCCCTAGATCCAAAAAAGGAAATATTGGGGTATTCATAGCGTTGGACCATTTTTCCAAGTTCACATTTCTGAAACCAATTAAAAAGTTTACATCTAACCTTATTATTCAATTTCTGAAGGAAACCATATTTGATTGTTTTGGAGTGCCTGAAACGATTGTTTCAGACAATGGCAGTCAGTTTGTGAGCAAAGAGTTTACCGCATTTTTGTCCAAATATGGGGTCACCCACGTAAAAACTGCCGTTTATTCGCCTCAAGCGAATGCGTCTGAGCGAGTAAACAGGTCGATAATCGAGGCATTGCGGTCATTTCTTCGAAAGGATCAGCGGGATTGGGACAGTTATATTGGTAGCATAAACAGCTCACTTCGGAATAGCATACATCACACCACAGGAAAATCGCCTTATTTCATTGTTTTCGGTCAGAATATGATGACAAACGGAAATGATTACAAAGTACTGAGAAACCTTGGAATATTAAACGAAGCTTCTTCAAGGCTGGAACGCGAAGACGAATTTGCTATCCTACGTGAAGATATCAAGAGACGAATCCAATCTGCCTATGAAAAAATGCTCATTCTTATAATCTCAGAACCCGTCCGCGTGAATTCCAACCGGGACAGTTAGTAGTGAGGAGAAATTTCGCACAGAGTAACTTAGTTAACTTCTTTAATTCGAAACTAGCTCCGAAAGGCATCAAAGCTAAAGTCATAAAAAAGGTGGGAACTTCGTATTACATGCTAGAAGATGTAGATGGCAGAGGCAAAGGAACTTATCATGCCAAGGATATTTGGTAGCCAAGCATAGTCCTACGGATTTTTATTTTATTTTTTTTATTTTCGTTTTACTACACGCACATATATACAAATATGTTTTGCAGATGCTAACTTCCGCGTTGGCATCGTGTAGCATCTGTCTGGTTGGGGGGAATTTGTAGCGCTCATACAACTATTTCCTAGTGGGTCATCCCAATAGGCAAAAGATCTACCACATCAGGTGATATGACATAGCGGAAAATGTATTGTCGTATGATAACGAGAAAAAAAAAAAATTTACCTATATGCTCAATGCAGAAATAAGTAGCGGTATAATCAGGCGATTTTAAAATTTTAAGCATTGCGCTACATTGTGGCTGTCGGTCAACTTAGTGCATACTTAAAGCATAAATTTTTTGATAGGCGATATCATACATACACTATATCTATAATACCTTTTTTTTAAATACCTTATTTAAAATAACTATTTTTGAAATACCTAATTTCAAAATACCTATTTTAGAAATACCTAATTTAGTAGTACCCATTTTCAGAATTCCTATTTCTGAAATACCTTTTGATAAATACCTAATTTATAAATACCTTATTTAAAAATACCTATTTTAGATATAACCTAATTAACATTACCTAATTCTGAAATACCTATCTTACAAATACCTAATTTCAAAATACCTATTTTTGAAATAACTTAATTAACAATACCTAATCATGAAATACCTATTTTAGTAATACCTAATTTCAAACTACCAACTTTAGAAATACCTTAGTTAACAATACATAATTTCGAAATACCTATTTTATAAATACCTTAAGTAAAACCACCTAATTTAGTAATACCTAAAATTAGAAATACCTAATTTAGAAATACCTAAATTAGAAATACCTAATTTAATAATATCTAAACTGAAAATACCTAATTTAAAAATACCTGATTTATTAATACCTAATTTTTGAAATACGATATCTAACAATACCTATTTCTGAAATACCTAACTTAGAAATACCTAATTTAAAAATACCTAATTTTAGATATACTGTAACTAACAATACCTAATTTCTAAAATACTTAATTTAGAAATACTTATTTTTTTGAAGTACCGTAACTGACAATACCTAATTTAGAAATACCTATTCTTATTCAATATTACCTAGCTCAGAACAACCTAAGTTATAAATACCTACATACTTAATTTATAGTAACTAAAGGAAACATAACTACATATGCTAATGTAGCGCACTCCCACAGTCGCCTATGCCGATTGCGTTTTCAAATTTTCTTTTGCATCTTATTTGTTTACGCCAATTATTGTAACAATGATCAGAACAATAGAATCGCTACCGCTAGGCCTGGTTCATTATAGTTCAAGGTTTTTGGAGACTTTTTTGTTAGGTGAGGGAGTATTTTCGAAGCTTAGCTTCTAGTTGAAGTCAACAAGAAGAGGAAGTCTGGTGTCGACAATGAAATTGGAAACATAGCTTTCCTCGGTCATAAAATAATTTTTCTAATAAATCGTCTCGAATAACTATGTGCTGTGCTAAGCCAATAAACTATATGTGTGAAGTGGGCCCCAAGTGTTCTTTTTAAATCCAGTTGGATTTTGAAACTAAATTAACAAGTGCAAATTCCAAAAACGAAAAAAAAAAAGCGTCAAATGACAAACTAATCTCAAGTTTGAGAATAAGTGACGAAATTGAAAAGTTGCATAAATGCATAAAAACGCAGTAAAACGAGGGGTCACACGCGAAAGAAAATAAAGTGAAAATATTTCACTAAATTAACTTAAACAATAAAAAGCCAGTTAAGTAATTAATCGTATGACCGAGAGAAATAGCCATATAAAATAATTGAGATCACGAAATGGTGTAATGAGAATTAAATTTTGCCGTCGGCACTTGAGAATGCCTCAACATATGTAGAAAGCAGAGTTCCCCGAGAATCAACCTATGCAAGATCCAGTGGCCGAAGAGAAGCTGAAATTAAATTAATTAAAATTAAATTTAATGATTAAATATCGAAGTTTTGTCAGATTAGTTTATTTGTTGTAAAATTTTTCAATTTTTATTCTTTCCAATATTTTATTTTTTTTAAAATCGTTCATTAAAATTTTTTTTTTGGTCAAAATGATTTCTATATCGTTCGTTTAGATGTAAAGAGAAAAAAAAGGTTAATAATTCATTAAATACCCAGCGTTGAAGTATTCGCAATATTTTATAATCTGTTTTTAGGCGTTTGATCTCGTATGTGTACACGCTCACATACGTATAAATAAATGTGTGAATATGTGAGTGCTTGTTGACGGAAATACAAATAAGCACACATACATAAATATATTTAATTTTTGTTTGCGATGATCGAACATGTGTGAAACTAATTAAACTTTAATTAACAAAATATTTAGCAGCACTAGCGAACCCGGTTCGATTGCAACACGCTCGACCGAATCGCCTACAACGTCGTCGTCGCTGGGCCCACCGTCGCATCGATGGAGTAGCAGCTGATTGCAAGTAAGTAAAATCTATACAAATCTACGAAGCTGGTATGTGGCCTAAATCTGTATGCGTATACATCGATCTAACTTTGTTGTCATTTTATATATGTACGTATGTAATCTGATTACATATCTGCTAATATAATCTGCTGGATCGATCTTTGTACATACATGATTGTTTACAGAAAATTTGATTTATTGAATATGGGAAAGTTTAATTTCCATTTGCACTAAATATAATTAATTGGCCATATACTTATATACGTATATACAGACTATTTTCACATATGTTTATTTGATCAATGACTTCCGCTAGTTGGTTCGTTGTTTTTTTTTGTTGTTGGTCCCTTAGGCCGGAGGTATACAGATTTAAAAAAATTGCGAATATTATTCGATTTGAAATTTTTTTTTGTTGAAATTTGAAATCTCTTGATTTAATTAAACAAATTTTACAGTGAGGTAGACTTGAGAAACGTTAAAATTTGATCTTTTGGTAAGATTACCTTTTTCGTAGGGTAATGTACTTATAATTAGCCAAACCTAAAGTTAGATAACTTTAATGAAATTTGAATATTGATCTTGTTCGTTAAAATGATTCTTTTTCAATATGCAATGTAAATAAATCAAACCTAAAGTTAGATAAATGTAAAGAAAATTTGAATCTTGATCTTTTTGGATGAAATAATTTTTTTTGAATAAAATGTGAAATATTGTAGTGTTGTAATGGAGGAGTAAATTTATTTGGTCGATGACGAAATGTAGGGTTGTAAAACGCTGAGAGGAAGTTAGTATATGATAGGGTTAACCTAACCAAAAATGTTTTCTAGGTTAACAAGGTTGGGTGGGTAAAGACATGGGGGAAAATTCCACCTTTTTTCTCCCGTCGATATTGTTATACCTACGTACTCCGAGTCCCTGTTCCTTTTTTTTTGTTTTTGGTTTTTCTTGTACTAAGGTACTTTAGTAAGAAGACACATTTTGCTGCATATATCGTTTCGCTGGTTTTGTTTCGCTTTATTTGTTGTTGTTTTAGCGATGGCATACAATTTACGTTTTTATGAACAACTTCGTTGCGCGAGGCTGAAGCAGACCCACTCCCACTTTCCCTGAGCTAAGCTGAAGCATAGCTAGGTATGCCACCCCGCTTCATTCCGAACGCACCTTCATAGGTTTCCCTAGTTTTAGCAGCGAGGTGAGGAGAAGTTCGTTACATAAAAATAAATGGCGCCCAACGTGGGGCCCGAAAGCTTGAAGGCTCGGGGGCATGAAAACCCGAAATCCCGAAAGTACGAAAGCCCCTAGTTTTTTTTATTTTGCGTGAGTTCTAACAAGTAAAGGTTTGCTAAAGAACGCAGGAGTTACAGATCTTCTGGATTATTTTGGAATCTGACCGCCGCCTTTGCAATCTCTTATATTTGTTATTGTACTCTTATTTTTTCGCTTTATCGGTTATTTAGATTGGTTAGAAACGCTTGAATTTTAGCAGATTGAGTCATCTTGATTGCTAACCACGAATTTAACTTTTCTTTGGAACGATGAAAGCATAATTGGTTGAAATATAGGTACATGTAATTTGCCTTATTGAATTTTTATCATTTTCTTATCGGTTTTTTTTTTGTTTACACGAAGCGGAACTTTTGCTTTTGGTTCATATCAATAGCACACCCTTCGAGTAAAACTTAGAAGATCATATCCTCAAAATTATTTCTTTAGGACTTTTTCTTGGAAGTTGCCAGGAAAATACCAGAGAAATTAGACCCATAGTAGTAAATAATGTATACCAGCATTTTGTTTCGGAGTAAGGTTATAACAATTGTCGAAAACTTACACAAGAGTTTCAGCAATTTATATACCCTACAGAGTAGTCGACCGTTTTATAAAAATTAATTGATTAAAGATTTTTTTTTGTACTATTTGCTTATGCGTTACGCAGAACAATAAGGATGCTATACACACGTTTATGTAAATATGCATAGTTGTATGCACACATAGATATAATTTGAATATATATTTTTTTTTGGTAATTTGATTGAGAATTTTTTTTGCTAACAATGCTAGTGGGACGTAGTCCGGTTCGCTCTGAAGTAGAGGTAGAGAACCTGAACAGTTCAATTTGTGTTATTTGCAGTGAAGCCCTGCAATCTGACGCGGATAATGTGGAAACTCCGTGCAAGCACCATTTCCACACAAATTGTATTAGTACTTGGCTACAAAATAACACCACATGTCCTGTTTGTCGAGCCACATGCGAGCTAGTAGATATGAATATAGGTGCTGTTGCTGGGGCAAATGCACCAGAGTCGAATACCCGTTCAACAGGCACCATCCCGCGAGAAAGGCGGAATACGCGACGACAAGCCCAAAGTCAATCTCGAGCGATGGCATCTTCTGGCCAAGCAGTTCAGGCAAGTCCTTGTAATCGCCGAGGTACTAATGCTAACCAACCACCAAACTCGAACACCATCTCAGAGAATACGGTGCAACAGATAATACGCGATTCAATGAATGATTTTCGTGGCCAAATCATGGCATCCGTTACTAATGAAATACAAAATTTATTTCAGAATTTAAATATAGAGAGAAATGTAGGTAGAACATCGTCTCCTACTAACGCACGTCGCGATGAACCTCCAGCTTGGCCACGCGATATACCATTCGAGGAACCCCAGGTGAATAGGCAACCTATTCCTAGGCGAGGAGAGTCGTTAGGAACATCTCGGGTATCCTTGGCTAACGAAAAGCTGTCAAATCTCATAAGAAATTGGCAGGTTAGGTTTAGTGGTTCAAATGATGCCCTATCAATTGATCAGTTTATATATCGAATAAATACCCTTACTTCTCTTCACTTGAACGGAAATCCCGAGCTTTTGTGTCAGCATGTGCATTCCTTGTTCGACGGAAAAGCTTTGAAATGGTTTTGGCGGTATCGTCAAAATAGGGACACTCTCGATTGGGGTGAGTTATGCGAGGCAATGCGACGCCAATTCAAAGATTTTTCAACCGATTCAGAGATTAAGGATGATATTAGGAAAAGAAAACAAAAGCCCAATGAAGTATTTGATGACTTTTTAGACAGCATAATGAATATGTGTGACAGGTTAAGGTACCCTATGCATGATTCGGATTTAGTTGAGACCCTTATGAGAAATATAAAACCAGATCTCCGCCATGAACTACTTCACTTGGATATACGCGATATCGTAACCTTAAGAAGGGAGGCTCGAAGGCACGAAAAATTCTTTCAAGACCTCCAAAGTACGGTACCGCGTCAAACACCTTTACGTCGGCAGATTTATGAAGTCTCCCATCACCTCAACAACGATGAAAACATTGAGGAAATTCGCAGCGATGATGTCAATGGGGACGTTGCGGCTATAGATTCCAGTAAACTAAAGTGCTGGAATTGTGAAGAAGTTGGTCATCGATATCACGACTGTTTGAAGACGCGGCGAATATTCTGTTATGGATGCGGCGCCGTGGATACATACAAGCCGTCTTGTCCGAAGTGTACGTCAGAAAACCCAAGGAGGGAGGTTCGTCCAGCATCGGACGGACGCCCGCCTTATCGTCCTCGGAAATAGATGTAAGCCCAGGTGTCAGCAGCCCTAATACGAATAAAACCCTACCGGAAGTACCTAAGAGTCAATTAGATATTACCCCTAAGATTATACCCTTAAATAACTTACCTGCTGATAGTGATTCGGTAACGTGTAGTTCACGAAATATGAATAATCCCTTGTTTCGACCATACCACATTCGTCTGGCGGAATACAAACGCGCGAGGGCTCGAATATTTTCAGGTTTAACACATGAACTCCCAAAGTCGAGATCGAGTAAGCGTATGCGCTCGTTTTGGCAGCGGAAGAAGGAAATGCGCAAGCATGTTATATCGGCGATAGTTGTCAATGGGTCAGATATTCGTCCTTACGCTAACTTGGTGATTTTTGGCATAAGCTATTTGGCATTGTTGGATAGTGGAGCCAACAAAAGTTGTATAGGTTCGCGGTTAGCCCAAGAAATTTTAGATGACCCTGACATAAAATATAGGAAATTTTCGGGTATCGTCAGAACTGCGGATGGAAAGAAACAAGAAGTAGCTGGATCGATTATCCTAGCGTTATCTTTTAATGATCACGAACACAATTTTGAATTTTTGATTGTACCGAGTGTTGCAAATAATCTTATTTGTGGCATGGATTTCTGGCAGACATTTGGCTTAAAAGTATCTGTAGACCCAAACATATGTCATTTGTCAGCAGAAGAAGAAGAAGAAGAGTCTGAAAAAGTACCACTGTCATCGACGCAGAGACGGCAGTTGGAAATAGCTATTGCAGCCTTTCCCTCGTTTGAGAAAGAAGGCCTAGGTTCAACCCATCTTATTGAACATTCCATAGATACGGGAATGTCAACACCAGTCAAGCAGAGGTATTATCCCATTTCACCAGCTATGGAGAATATTCTCTGTAAGGAAATAGACCGTATGTTAGATTTAGGTGTTATCGAGGAAGCAGAGGGATCGCCTTGGTCCTCACCTGGCGTTCTGGTTGTGAAGCCCGGGAAAGCCAGATTTTGTTTAGATTCGCGGAAACTAAATGAATTGACGGTTAAAGATGCTTATCCGATCCCTAATATCGACGGGCTATTATCGAGATTGCCTCCCGTAAGAATCATTTCGAAGATTGATCTTAAAGATGCTTTTTGGCAAATTCGCTTGTCGCCGGAATCGAAACCAAAGACTGCTTTCACTGTACCCAATCGACCATTGTATCAGTTTACCCGTATGCCTTTTGGCCTTTGCAATGCGCCACAAACAATGTGTCGATTGATGGACAAAGTGATTCCATATTATCTTAAAATGCATGTTTTTGTATACCTCGACGATTTACTGGTGGTGTCACAATCGTTCGAAGAACACCTAACTCATATCTTGGAAGTTGCCACCCAATTACGAAAAGCGGGGTTGACAATAAACGTGAGCAAAAGTAGTTTTGGGTTGTGTAAAGTTAAGTACTTAGGTTTTGTTGTAGGCAATGGATCGCTCTCTGTAGATCCAGACAAGGTTGATGCGATAACGAATTATCCAGTACCAAAGAGTGTACGCCACGTCCGCCAGTTTTTAGGAATGACGGGCTGGTATCGCAGATTTATTGCCGACTATGCGAATCTTACATTTCCGCTTACAGAATTGTTGACAAAGAAAAAAACGTTCAAATGGAATGCGGATGCCCAAACTTCATTTGATGCAGTTAAAGAGAAGCTAACTACAGCGCCGTTTTTACTACATCCCAATTATACCAAGCCATTCATAGTCCAATGCGATGCAAGCCAATGCGGTGTTGGTGGCCTTTTGGCCCAATGTGATGAAAATAGTGAAGAAAGGCCTATTGCCTTTATGTCCCATAAACTGAATAAAGCCCAAAGGAATTATACCGTCACCGAATTGGAGTGTCTCGCAGTCGTATTGGCCATTAAAAAGTTTAGACCATACATTGAAGGCCATGAATTTAAAGTTGTAACAGACCACGCAAGTCTGAAATGGCTAATGCGACAAAAGGACTTAAGTGGGCTCTGAAACTGCAAGGTTTTAACTTTTCTATTGAGCACCGAAAGGGAAGCGAAAATAAGGTAGCAGATGCATTATCGCGTGTACATGAAATAGACTTGGTCAATCTGGAAGTTTTAGAACTTGAGGTATTGCCAGAAATTGATTTAGATTCGGAATTATTTGAAGCCAGTGATTATACGCAATTGAGAGAAAAGTTTTAAAGCTCGGAATTACCGGACTATCGAGTAGTAGATAAATTTATATACCATCGAACGTCATTTGAAAATGAAGGTAATCAAGTGTCCGATCCATGGAAGCTTTTAGTACCAGAGGGACTGAGAAAGGATGTGATGTACAGTGCTCATGACACTCCTTCTGCAGCACATGGTGGGATAACCAAAACTCTCGAACGGATTCGAAGAAACTTGTATTGGCCTGGAATGGTTGTGGATGTGCGAAAGTATGTGTTATCTTGCGAGTTATGCAAAACATCTAAAACGCCTACGTATGCACTACGTCCACCGATGGGACAGCTAGTAAATAGCGATCGGCCATTCGAGCGTCTATATATAGACTTGATAGGACCCTTCCCTAGATCCAAAAAAGGAAATATTGGGGTATTCATAGCGTTGGACCATTTTTCCAAGTTCACATTTCTGAAACCAATTAAAAAGTTTACATCTAACCTTATTATTCAATTTCTGAAGGAAACCATATTTGATTGTTTTGGAGTGCCTGAAACGATTGTTTCAGACAATGGCAGTCAGTTTGTGAGCAAAGAGTTTACCGCATTTTTGTCCAAATATGGGGTCACCCACGTAAAAACCGCCGTTTATTCGCCTCAAGCGAATGCGTCTGAGCGAGTAAACAGGTCGATAATCGAGGCATTGCGGTCATTTCTTCGAAAGGATCAGCGGGATTGGGACAGTTATATTGGTAGCATAAACAGCTCACTTCGGAATAGCATACATCACACCACAGGAAAATCGCCTTATTTCATTGTTTTCGGTCAGAATATGATGACAAACGGAAATGATTACAAAGTACTGAGAAACCTTGGAATATTAAACGAAGCTTCTTCAAGGCTGGAACGCGAAGACGAATTTGCTATCCTACGTGAAGATATCAAGAGACGAATCCAATCTGCCTATGAAAAAAATGCTCATTCTTATAATCTCAGAACCCGTCCGCGTGAATTCCAACCGGGACAGTTAGTAGTGAGGAGAAATTTCGCACAGAGTAACTTAGTTAACTTCTTTAATTCGAAACTAGCTCCGAAAGGCATCAAAGCTAAAGTCATAAAAAAGGTGGGAACTTCGTATTACATGCTAGAAGATGTAGATGGCAGAGGCAAAGGAACTTATCATGCCAAGGATATTTGGTAGCCAAGCATAGTCCTACGGATTTTTATTTTATTTTTTTTATTTTCGTTTTACTACACGCACATATATACAAATATGTTTTGCAGATGCTAACTTCCGCGTTGGCATCGTGTAGCATCTGTCTGGTTGGGGGGAATTTGTAGCGCTCATACAACTATTTCCTAGTGGGTCATCCCAATAGGCAAAAGATCTACCACATCAGGTGATATGACATAGCGGAAAATGTATTGTCGTATGATAACGAGAAAAAAAAAAAATTTACCTATATGCTCAATGCAGAAATAAGTAGCGGTATAATCAGGCGATTTTAAAATTTTAAGCATTGCGCTACATTGTGGCTGTCGGTCAACTTAGTGCATACTTAAAGCATAAATTTTTTGATAGGCGATATCATACATACACTATATCTATAATACCTTTTTTTTAAATACCTTATTTAAAATAACTATTTTTGAAATACCTAATTTCAAAATACCTATTTTAGAAATACCTAATTTAGTAGTACCCATTTTCAGAATTCCTATTTCTGAAATACCTTTTGATAAATACCTAATTTATAAATACCTTATTTAAAAATACCTATTTTAGATATAACCTAATTAACATTACCTAATTCTGAAATACCTATCTTACAAATACCTAATTTCAAAATACCTATTTTTGAAATAACTTAATTAACAATACCTAATCATGAAATACCTATTTTAGTAATACCTAATTTCAAACTACCAACTTTAGAAATACCTTAGTTAACAATACATAATTTCGAAATACCTATTTTATAAATACCTTAAGTAAAACCACCTAATTTAGTAATACCTAAAATTAGAAATACCTAATTTAGAAATACCTAAATTAGAAATACCTAATTTAATAATATCTAAACTGAAAATACCTAATTTAAAAATACCTGATTTATTAATACCTAATTTTTGAAATACGATATCTAACAATACCTATTTCTGAAATACCTAACTTAGAAATACCTAATTTAAAAATACCTAATTTTAGATATACTGTAACTAACAATACCTAATTTCTAAAATACTTAATTTAGAAATACTTATTTTTTTGAAGTACCGTAACTGACAATACCTAATTTAGAAATACCTAACTTGGATTTACCTAATATGGAAATACCTATTCTTATTCAATATTACCTAGCTCAGAACAACCTAAGTTATAAATACCTACATACTTAATTTATAGTAACTAAAGGAAACATAACTACATATGCTAATGTAGCGCACTCCCACAGTCGCCTATGCCGATTGCGTTTTCAAATTTTCTTTTGCATCTTATTTGTTTACGCCAATTATTGTAACAATGATCAGAACAATAGAATCGCTACCGCTAGGCCTGGTTCATTATAGTTCAAGGTTTTTGGAGACTTTTTTGTTAGGTGAGGGAGTATTTTCGAAGCTTAGCTTCTAGTTGAAGTCAACAAGAAGAGGAAGTCTGGTGTCGACAATGAAATTGGAAACATAGCTTTCCTCGGTCATAAAATAATTTTTCTAATAAATCGTCTCGAATAACTATGTGCTGTGCTAAGCCAATAAACTATATGTGTGAAGTGTGTAACGAATTTCTCCCGAATGCTGCCATATACTAATGAAGAAGGGTCAGGCGCATGCTTCCGAGACGGTTCTGCATACCTTGCTATGCTACGGTCTGGCTCAGGGAAAATGGGGGTGGGCTTGTCTCGGTTACATACAGCGAAACTCGTACGAAATAAAACTTGTATGCAGGGAATTTAAACTCTAACATCTCATGAACGGGAAAATAACGATAAATACAAACCAGCGAAAAATAAAGCAGCGAATATATACCAAAAATAATAAAGTGTATTAATACAGCGATAACAAGGAGTGGAAACAACCAGCCATGGAGGGATAGAAAAGATGAAATTTTCCCTCCTTGTCTTTACCCACCCAACCTGTTAATGGATTCCGACTTCATTTCCATTAACCCAATGAACATTTATTAATCCTGGAATACTAACCTTTCCCTACATTTCGTCATCCAAATGAAAAACTTAGAATTTCATATTGAATATTACAATGAAATCATAATTACATTTATTGAATATTTTTCATTAAGTATACCGAAAGTAAAAAAAATATTTTACGATTTAGGTGAGAAGAAAAGAAAATAACAAAAAAAAATGTATAGCTCAACCGGTCTAATGTAAATTTACTCTAATATATACATTTTAAAAGTTTAAGGCTATCAAATTCAAAAAAAAAAATACAACTATACCGGGCTAAAGTCTAAATACATTTTTAATATATATGTGCATCCGATTTTCAAATATTAATAATTCTTTTGTTTTTCTTAACTTTGCTAATTTTAATCTTAGACTAGAAAATAATTAATTTTTAAAAATCCTTTTTATTCGTAAACCCCAAACGAAACTCTGATTAGAATCATAGTCTCGAATTTTATGAAATAATATACGAATAGAAATATAGAAACGAATAGACTAAAGACACGAACTCGCGCCAAAGAAAAAAAAATATGCAAACGAAATGACTTAGGAAACGAACTTGATTATAGTCAACCAAGTTTTATGCGAACCATCGTGTTTGAACGCAACCGAATTTTAAATTTCAATTCACTCTTCGAAAGAAACTAAAGTAAGTGTTTTTTTTTTTTTAAATTAACCCGTATTAACTAACCAAAAATCCTACCATATCGCCAAATGTTAAAGAATTTCAAGTACATAGTACATATGTATGTATATAATTGAGTATTAATTTTACTTACTTGATTTCCATCCATGCGACGTTGAGCTCAGCGACGATGACGGAGTGTTGTAAGTTCGATGTGTGCTAGCGACCATGTATGCTAGTGCTGAAAGTTAATTATTAATTTACACTGGCAACATGTTAGGTGTTAAACATTTTCATCACTAAGCTCTGAACGAGTTTGATTAAACGAATGGTGATGATGAACTAAGACGTTTCCGGTATCACCAGGTACCGTGAAATTAGACCCGACAAGGCAAATTTGCGACCGTTCTAGACTCCCGAACCAAAAAAAAATCTTTAAGAAAAATGGTTAATCCTATATAAATTCCAAACATTAATTTTCCATTTTACTCTAACCTTTCTTCTTTACTTATAAATGAATAGTTGGAGGAAAAGGAAACAAAAAAAAAAATCCTAGCATTTTAACTAACCTTACGCCAAGTAAACTACATTCTAAAATTAACAATTTCAAAAAAAAATATACAAAATTTAAAAATAATAAGAATGACAAATAGAAGAAATATTAAATTTCCTGGGGATCTCTGCATTGGGGCGTTTCCCGATAGGCACTTCCTGGGCTTCCAGCCGTCTACTCGAGCACCAGCATTGATAAGGTTAAAGATGATTTAAGTGGGCTCATTGGCCTCTTTACAATAATTGCTTTCTTTAGCAAGGTGTTTGAAATTCATAATTTCATTTACTTGTTCATTATCAACTTTTCAATTTTTCGTCTACATTTTTTTTTTTTTTTTTTTTTTTTTTTTTTTTTTTTTTTTTTTTTTTTTTTTTTTTTTTTTTCTTAACGGTAGTGCATGTAATTTCTTTTTGTTTTCTTTCCCGATTCACAAAAAAAAGTTTCGGGATTTTCGGGGTCTCGTGGATTAATCTACCAAACTTTTTATATATATTTTTAGTTCATTTTTTTTTTTTTTTTTTTTACTCTTTTCCTTTTATTGGTTCATTATAAAATAATTAATTTCAAATTTTTTTTTTTTTTTTTGTTTTTGGTTCCTCCAACGTTTTTCCACGTTATATAAAAAAAAATTTTCCTCTATTTTTTTTTTTTTTTCTTTTATGTTATTTTTGCAAATTTTCCAATTCTTTCTTTTCGGGATCTCATGCCCTCTTTAAAAAGTTTTTTTTTTTTTTTTTAAACATTTCATTTTTAAAACTTTTGGCCACTTAACACTTTTTTTCTAAACTTTGTTTCACTTATTTTTTTTTTGTTTTTATGCTTATTTTCGGGCTAATAAGTTTTGGGGTCTTATGCCCTCTTTAAAAACATTTTTCGAATTTTCAAATTTCTTTTTTTTTTTTTGATAACGTTTCATTCACTTTTTATTTATGTTAATTTATGATTTTTCGAATTTCGTATAAACGTTTATCGAATTTTGGGGACTTATGCCCTCTTTAAAAGTTTTTTTTTTTTAAACATTTCATTTTTAAAATTTTTGTCCACTTAACAACACTTTACACTTGCCCCAACTTGGGCTTTTTTAACATTGGGGTGGAAACACTCGCGTGTTCGGGTTCGAGGGGTTTATTCTCGTCCGCCGTGGTAGTCGATCCGCTGTCTGCAATAAACTGTCTTTCTGGTGTCCGGCTACCGTTTTTATAGCCTCTGTTCCCATGCTTTTTCCTTAGTTATTCATATACGAAACGGGATAATCGCCTGATTTTCCTGTTAGATTTTCTCTTGATATGCCAATTTTTGTTCTTGTCTTACCTATTGACCAATCGCTTCATTACGCGTGTCGGGAGACAAACAAATGACGTCACAGATCACGCCACCCAAATTTGCTATATCATAAACAGTTTTTTTTTTTTTTTTTTTTTTTTTTTTTTTTTTTTTTTTTATATCGAATATACCAGCATAACATTGTATTAGTTGGAAAAACTTGGAACTTTTTATCATCAACAATCCATCTATGGACGCTTGGCCAACGATCATCTTTAAACTTTTATGAGTCTTTATCTTCTAGGGTTCGATCTTGGGAACTCTTTCCATGAAGTCGCATACTTCTCAAACTTTCCTTGGCGGAATCTAGAGCGCTTTATTTTTAAATCATGGCGACATTTTACATCTTATCCAGCACTTAGGATGCTTAAATGAGAATTGGACCAGTTTCATACATAGAAAAGGAACAGTTGAGGACCAGTCTGGTCCAGCATTCATATTGGTTACGCAATCGCTTGCAGCAAGTTGAATTGGTTGCGTGGTACATAGGGGTAAACTGTACCTTCAAAATGAACAACTACGCTCTGCGCCGCGATTTGAGAACCCCCTTGTTGTTGTTGTTAACATAATCACCTTAGTTATGCTCACCTTGGTCCAGCTCAGTTAGTTATGCTCACTTGCAGTTTTTCTAAGTATTAGTATCCGCTCAGTGATTGCATCTCACATATATTCACATACGTGCATTGTCAAGTGTGTGTTAGTAGTTTGCATTTCCGTGGCTTTTCTGTTAAGTTAACATTTTGTGCTCGCTCGCTCATTTCTTTTTCATGCTAACACACTGCTCTGTTCGTGCGTTAGATCACATCGAACGCAACTTTTAGGTTGCAGCAGTGGGGCATTAATCAAGTCCGAACACTGTTCGAACCAAAGTTGAAGTAATCAAGCGAACATGTTGCCATACAACCTTCCTATGCAAGTGACGTTTCGAAGTTGATATCGCGCTGTGGATATTCGAATATTGCCTTCAAATGTTGACATCAGTAGGGTGGTCGTCATAAATCCCCCCAACCAGACAGAAGCTAACCGATGCTAGTCGGTAACCAGCTGCTGCACTCAGAATTATTTCATTGGTGTTTGCTTTATATTCGCTTATTTAGTTGTTTAAAAAAAATTGTGTTTTGTTAATTTTGTTTTGTGTATTTTCATGACCAGATGTCCTTAGAGTGGTAAGTGCCTTTATGACTGCTCCCTATATCCTCTAGCAGATAATAAGCATTTCCCATCTTCTTAACCACTTTGGCTTTAATACCTTTCGGGGCAAGTTTGGCGTTGAAATGTTTTGCCAAATTACTCTGCACAAAGTTTCTCCGTATTACGGTTTGTCCTGGCGTAAACTCCCGTTTGCGCGTGCGTAGGTTGTATGTGCGTGAGTTTTTCTCATATGCAAGCTTTATCTTGGAATTCACCGATTCGCGAATGAGAGCAAATTGATCTTCCCTACTAAGTCTCGTGCTACCCTCAGATAATAATCCCAGATTTTTCAAGATACCGTAGTCTTTTCCGTGTGTCACCATATTCTGTCCAAAAACAATGAAATACGGCGACTGACCAATTGTGCTGTGTAACCCGTTCCGTAAAGAACAATTAATACTACTAACGTAAGTATCCCAATTCCGTTGGTCTGTGCGTACAAACGATCTCAAAGCCTCGTTAATTGAGCGATTTACACGCTCTGATGCGTTGGCCTGAGGTGAATATACCGCGGTTCGGACATGGCTAATTCCATGTTTGTCAATAAAATTGTGAAATTCTTTACTGACAAATTGGCTTCCGTTATCGGATACTATTGTCTGAGGTACCCCAAAACAATCAAAAATATTAGTTTTCAGAAAATCTATTATCAAGTTGGTTGTGAACTTTCTTAGTGGATTCAAAAATGTGAATTTCGAAAAATGATCGAGGACAATGAGAATGCCTATGTTTCCCTTCTTCGATCTCGGAAAGGGTCCAATGAGATCGATGTACAATCGCTGAAATGGTCGCTCTGACTCGGCTTGCTGCCCCATCGGTGGGCGAAGCGAATACGATGGCGTCTTCGAGGTTTTGCAAAGGTCACATGATAGTACGTAATTTTTTATATCATTTACCATTCCAGGCCAATATAAATGTCTTCTTACCAGCTCAATCGTCTTGGCCACACCACCGTGTGCTGAACTAGGTGAGTTATGAGCCGAGTAAATAGCACTTTCTCTCAGTTCGGTCGGCACAAACAATTTCCATGCCTCTTCCTCAAGGGGCATATTGGTGTCGAAATTATTCCTATAATAAATGAATTTGCCAATCACTTTGTAGTCTGGCATATCACTGTTGGAAAACTTTTCCCGCAATTCTCGGTACTTGTCAGATTCAAAGTGAGGAGACTCTAAATCTATCTCTGGCAAAGTCTCTAACTCTATCTCTTCAACATTACCGATTTCCTCAAAAGCTCGAGACAACGCGTCAGCGACTTTATTTTCGCTCCCCTTTCTATGTTCTATTGTGAAGCTATAACCTTGTAGTTTTAGGGCCCACCGCGCTAACCTTCCGCTTAGATCTTTTTGGCGCATTAGCCATTTAAGGCTCGCGTGGTCGGTCACGACTTTGAAATCGTGTCCTTCGATATAAGGCCTAAATTTCTTAATTGCCATTACCACTGCGAGACATTCCAGTTCAGTGACGGTATAATTTCGTTGCGCTCTGTTCAGTTTGTGCGACATGAATGCAATAGGTTTTTCGTCGCCATTTTCATCAGCTTGAGCTAACAAACCACCGACACCGTACTGGCATGCATCACATTGGACAATGAACTGCTTAGAATAATTAGGGTGAATCAATAGGGGTGCCGTTGTAAGCTTATTCTTAAGTTGTTGGAAGGCATCTTCAGCTTCTGGGTTCCAAGCAAACTTCTTTTTCTTACAGAGCAGTTCGGTTAGTGGAAATGTTAGACTAGCATAGTCGGCAATAAAGCGCCTATACCACCCTGCCATTCCCAAAAATTGGCGTACTTGTCGAATGGTTTTCGGGGATGGATACTCAGCAATAGCCTTTACCTTATCCTCATCTACCGCTAGTGTGCCATTTCCTACTATAAATCCTAAATATTTCACTCTATTTAGACCAAAGCTACTCTTCTTAATGTTAATGGTTAACCCAGCTTTACGTAAGTGTGCCGCCACTTCCAACAGGTGCGATATGTGTTCTTCGAATGTTTGTGAGACAATTAACAAGTCGTCAAGGTATATGAAAACGTGAGTCTTAAGATTATAGGGGATAACCATATCCATCAATCGACACATCGTTTGTGGCGCATTACAGAGGCCAAAGGGCATCCGAGTAAATTGGTATAAAGGTCGATTGGGTATGGTGAATGCTGTTTTGGGTCGTGAATCCTTTGACAAACTAATTTGCCAGAAGGCATCCTTCAGGTCAATTTTTGATATGCAATGTACCGGCGGTAGCCGCGAAATCAATCCATCTATATTCGGGATAGGATATGCGTCTTTCACGGTTACTTCATTAAGTTTTCTTGAATCTAAACAAAATCTAATTTTTCCGGGTTTTACTATGAGTACTCCTGGAGAAGACCAAGCTGAATTTTCAGCCTTTTCTATTACTCCTAACTCAATCATACGATCTACCTCTTCGCACAAGAGCTTCTCCATTGCAGGCGAGATGGGGTAATAACGTTGTTTTATCGGGGTAGCCGTGCCAGTATCTATGACATGCTCTAAAAGCTTCGTAGATCCAAGGCCTTCTTTTTCGTAAGCAGGGAAAGCTGAGATAGCTATCTCCAGTTGGCGTTTCTGTAATGACGTCAAAGGAATCACATCTGATTCTACTGCTTCATGGGTAAGTTGATTAACGCAAGTTTCAGTTTGAACTTGCAGGCCAAATTTCTGCCAAAAGTCCATTCCGCATATGACGTTACTGGCAACAGACGGTACTAAAAGAAATTCAATCGTTTCTTTACGATTGTTGAAGTCTATAGAAAACTCTATGATTCCCGCTACTCTCTGCTTTTTCCCATCTGCTGTTCTTACAGAACCTAAAAGCTTTTGGAACTCTCTATTGGGACTTTCAATAATTGATTTGGCTAACTCCGATCCTATGCAGCTTTTGTTTGCTCCACTATCTAATAAAGCTAAATAGGTTTTTCCTAAGATCTCTATATTTGCGTAGGGTCGAATGTCAGAATTATTAAAAACTATAGAAGATATAATGGAACTATGTAGTGCTTTCTTACGCTTCCAATAGGCTGATATACGCTTACTAGAACGGGTTGGAGTACGTTTGATCTCTAGGTCGGAGAATATTCTTTTTCTCGCACGGTTGTACTCCGCCAAACGAACGTGATACGGTTTTCTAGATAATGTCTTAATTAAATCTGTCGAATCTTTACAAGGAGTGTTACTCATGGATTTATTAGTTTTTGAAAAATCTGGTAAAATTATCTGAATGTTGGCAGTATTGCCTTCATTTACTAAGGTTGTTTCACCAAAACTAAGTTTGGTGTTTAATTCCGAGGGCGGTATGATGGATGCTCGTCCGAGATTCGACGGACATCCCTCTTGGAGTTTTCCGACGAAACGGTGCACTTAGGACAAGTGGGTTTATACATATTTTCAGCGCCACATCCGTAGCAGAAAATTTTCCTTGGCTTGAGACAATCATGGTAACGGTGTCCCATCTCTTGACAATTCCAACACTTGAGCTTACTTGAGTCGATGGCTTCAATATTGCCAAGTTCTTCTTCTTGGTTGGTGCTGATCTCATCTGAGTTGAGCAACTCGTTAATTTGGTGACGTCCAGAATTGTGCCGGGATGATCCACTCTGAATATCATTGAAAAACTTTTCATGTTTCCGCGCTGCTTTCCTTAAACTTGCAATATCCGTTATTTCTAGGTGTAAAATTTCATGACGCAAGTCGGACTTCAAGTTGCGCATCAAAATCTCGACTAGCTCCGTCTCGTTCATTTGTATTCTCAATCGGTCGGACATTTGCATCACGACTTCAAGGAAATCATCGAACGGCTCAGCAAATTTTTGCTTTCTCCTTCGAATGTCGTCGCGTATTTCGGCGTCTGTCGAAAAATCTTTAAATTGGCGTCGCATGGCTTCGCAGAAATCAAACCACTCCAGATCATCAGTGCGTTGCCGGTAACGCCAGAACCATTGCAATGCCTTACCTTCAAATAACGAGTGTAGATGTTGGCAAAGTACGGTAAAACTTCCATTTAGGTGAAGGGCTGTTAAGGTGTTAACTCTATAAATAAATTGGTCTACAGATATACCATCTTTGGACCCGCTAAAACGAACCTGCCAATTTCGGACTAAGTTAGACAGTTTTTCGTTTGCAACAGACAATCGGCTCGCGCCTAACGACTCTGGCCGTCTTTCATGGCGCAAATTATCAACATAGGGTCGTTCCGGATAAGGAACGTCACGCGGCCATTCCACCTGTTCTTCTTGCCGAGAAACAGCTGGAGATGGTCTATTATTTCTATCCACATGTAAATTTTGTAGCATATTGTGAATGTCCATCGTCATAGCTGCCCGAAAGTTCTGCATTGATTCAGCAACTAACTGCTGCACTCGATGTTCGGTTATTCCGCTTTGGTGGTGATTTGTCCCGCGTCTAAATCGAGGACTATTTGTTTGACCGTGTCGGCGGTCAGTTTGCATAAAGGTTTGGGCTTGGGGGTTATTCTGCCCATAGAGGCGTGTAATCGGTCGGTCGCGAGGAATAGCGCCGGTTGCCATACTCACTCTTTCCTTTTCTAAAACCTTAAGATCTTTTGAGTAACAGGTGCTTCTACATATAGGGCAAGTGTCATTATCATTTAACCAGGTATTAATGCAAGACAAGTGGAAACAATGATGGCATGCCGTTTCTCCCCTCTCCTGACTATTCAGCAAGATTTCAGTGCATATGACACAGTTGTTCACCTGGGCAACATCTGTGCCACCGCTGGCATTATCAGGACTACGTATCAATGGCATCCTAGGACTCAACCAAAAAAAAAACTTCAAAACAAAACTTTATATTCATTGGTGTATAAACCGATCAATCGATCGCGCTTTTCGATCAACTAATTAATAAAAAAAATAAAGGATGACTACTCTGTAGGGTAGGTTAATCACTTGGTCTTAATTATGCGTGGTTGCTTAACTCCTTGTTATAATCATACATATATGCTGGATAAAAACATGAGGTTAGTGGCTAAGCTTATACTTTGGTAAATCTCTACAACTGTGCAAAAGATCCAAAATCCAAAAGTAGAGGCTTCACCGTTTGGCGGAAATACTTGTCCGTATTTTAGTTTTGGTCTGTGGATCAAGGTCGGACACAAATATAAAAATATTAATTTCCCGCAGTCCTTGGTCTCCAACAGTCCCACGAACGAAAAATATTAATAAATAAAAAAAATATAAATCAAATGTAGTTTCGAGGACAGAATCCATATTAGGAATGTCAATCTGTAATCCATCTCAACTAACAATAGATTTCATACAAGAATACTAAATACAGTGAAAAAAAATCAGCGGTCAGAATCCGAATTAATCCAAACTCTGCAAATCCAGCGTTCTTTTGTTCACTGGGAACAGAAAATTATAAATGGAAGTTGGGAGCCTTGACAAGATAAAACCTAGTTGTCTTGGGCTTTCAGGCCGTCAGGCTTTCAGGCCGTCAGGCTTTCAGGCCGTCAGGCTTTCAGGCCGTCAGGCTTTCAGGCCGTCAGGCTTTCAGGCCGTCAGGCTTTCAGGCCGTCAGGCTTTCAGGCCGTCAGGCTTTCAGGCCCCACGTTGGGCGCCATTATTTCTGTAACGAATTTCTCCCGAATGCTGCCATATACTAATGAAGAAGGGTCAGGCGCATGCTTCCGAGACGGTTCTGCATACCTTGCTATGCTACGGTCTGGCTCAGGGAAAATGGGGGTGGGCTTGTCTCGGTTACATACAGCGAAACTCGTACGAAATAAAACTTGTATGCAGGGAATTTAAACTCTAACATCTCATGAACGGGAAAATAACGATAAATACAAACCAGCGAAAAATAAAGCAGCGAATATATACCAAAAATAATAAAGTGTATTAATACAGCGATAACAAGGAGTGGAAACAACCAGCCATGGAGGGATAGAAAAGATGAAATTTTCCCTCCTTGTCTTTACCCACCCAACCTGTTAATGGATTCCGACTTCATTTCCATTAACCCAATGAACATTTATTAATCCTGGAATACTAACCTTTCCCTACATTTCGTCATCCAAATGAAAAACTTAGAATTTCATATTGAATATTACAATGAAATCATAATTACATTTATTGAATATTTTTCATTAAGTATACCGAAAGTAAAAAAAATATTTTACGATTTAGGTGAGAAGAAAAGAAAATAACAAAAAAAAATGTATAGCTCAACCGGTCTAATGTAAATTTACTCTAATATATACATTTTAAAAGTTTAAGGCTATCAAATTCAAAAAAAAAAATACAACTATACCGGGCTAAAGTCTAAATACATTTTTAATATATATGTGCATCCGATTTTCAAATATTAATAATTCTTTTGTTTTTCTTAACTTTGCTAATTTTAATCTTAGACTAGAAAATAATTAATTTTTAAAAATCCTTTTTATTCGTAAACCCCAAACGAAACTCTGATTAGAATCATAGTCTCGAATTTTATGAAATAATATACGAATAGAAATATAGAAACGAATAGACTAAAGACACGAACTCGCGCCAAAGAAAAAAAAATATGCAAACGAAATGACTTAGGAAACGAACTTGATTATAGTCAACCAAGTTTTATGCGAACCATCGTGTTTGAACGCAACCGAATTTTAAATTTCAATTCACTCTTCGAAAGAAACTAAAGTAAGTGTTTTTTTTTTTTTAAATTAACCCGTATTAACTAACCAAAAATCCTACCATATCGCCAAATGTTAAAGAATTTCAAGTACATAGTACATATGTATGTATATAATTGAGTATTAATTTTACTTACTTGATTTCCATCCATGCGACGTTGAGCTCAGCGACGATGACGGAGTGTTGTAAGTTCGATGTGTGCTAGCGACCATGTATGCTAGTGCTGAAAGTTAATTATTAATTTACACTGGCAACATGTTAGGTGTTAAACATTTTCATCACTAAGCTCTGAACGAGTTTGATTAAACGAATGGTGATGATGAACTAAGACGTTTCCGGTATCACCAGGTACCGTGAAATTAGACCCGACAAGGCAAATTTGCGACCGTTCTAGACTCCCGAACCAAAAAAAAATCTTTAAGAAAAATGGTTAATCCTATATAAATTCCAAACATTAATTTTCCATTTTACTCTAACCTTTCTTCTTTACTTATAAATGAATAGTTGGAGGAAAAGGAAACAAAAAAAAAAATCCTAGCATTTTAACTAACCTTACGCCAAGTAAACTACATTCTAAAATTAACAATTTCAAAAAAAAATATACAAAATTTAAAAATAATAAGAATGACAAATAGAAGAAATATTAAATTTCCTGGGGATCTCTGCATTGGGGCGTTTCCCGATAGGCACTTCCTGGGCTTCCAGCCGTCTACTCGAGCACCAGCATTGATAAGGTTAAAGATGATTTAAGTGGGCTCATTGGCCTCTTTACAATAATTGCTTTCTTTAGCAAGGTGTTTGAAATTCATAATTTCATTTACTTGTTCATTATCAACTTTTCAATTTTTCGTCTACATTTTTTTTTTTTTTTTTTTTTTTTTTTTTTTTTTTTTTTTTCTTAACGGTAGTGCATGTAATTTCTTTTTGTTTTCTTTCCCGATTCACAAAAAAAAGTTTCGGGATTTTCGGGGTCTCGTGGATTAATCTACCAAACTTTTTATATATATTTTTAGTTCATTTTTTTTTTTTTTTTTTTTTACTCTTTTCCTTTTATTGGTTCATTATAAAATAATTAATTTCAAATTTTTTTTTTTTTTTTTGTTTTTGGTTCCTCCAACGTTTTTCCACGTTATATAAAAAAAAATTTTCCTCTATTTTTTTTTTTTTTTCTTTTATGTTATTTTTGCAAATTTTCCAATTCTTTCTTTTCGGGATCTCATGCCCTCTTTAAAAAGTTTTTTTTTTTTTTTTTAAACATTTCATTTTTAAAACTTTTGGCCACTTAACACTTTTTTTCTAAACTTTGTTTCACTTATTTTTTTTTTGTTTTTATGCTTATTTTCGGGCTAATAAGTTTTGGGGTCTTATGCCCTCTTTAAAAACATTTTTCGAATTTTCAAATTTCTTTTTTTTTTTTTGATAACGTTTCATTCACTTTTTATTTATGTTAATTTATGATTTTTCGAATTTCGTATAAACGTTTATCGAATTTTGGGGACTTATGCCCTCTTTAAAAGTTTTTTTTTTTTAAACATTTCATTTTTAAAATTTTTGTCCACTTAACAACACTTTACACTTGCCCCAACTTGGGCTTTTTTAACATTGGGGTGGAAACACTCGCGTGTTCGGGTTCGAGGGGTTTATTCTCGTCCGCCGTGGTAGTCGATCCGCTGTCTGCAATAAACTGTCTTTCTGGTGTCCGGCTACCGTTTTTATAGCCTCTGTTCCCATGCTTTTTCCTTAGTTATTCATATACGAAACGGGATAATCGCCTGATTTTCCTGTTAGATTTTCTCTTGATATGCCAATTTTTGTTCTTGTCTTACCTATTGACCAATCGCTTCATTACGCGTGTCGGGAGACAAACAAATGACGTCACAGATCACGCCACCCAAATTTGCTATATCATAAACAGTTTTTTTTTTTTTTTTTTTTTTTTTTTTTTTTTTTTTTTATATCGAATATACCAGCATAACATTGTATTAGTTGGAAAAACTTGGAACTTTTTATCATCAACAATCCATCTATGGACGCTTGGCCAACGATCATCTTTAAACTTTTATGAGTCTTTATCTTCTAGGGTTCGATCTTGGGAACTCTTTCCATGAAGTCGCATACTTCTCAAACTTTCCTTGGCGGAATCTAGAGCGCTTTATTTTTAAATCATGGCGACATTTTACATCTTATCCAGCACTTAGGATGCTTAAATGAGAATTGGACCAGTTTCATACATAGAAAAGGAACAGTTGAGGACCAGTCTGGTCCAGCATTCATATTAGTTACGCAATCGCTTGCAGCAAGTTGAATTGGTTGCGTGGTACATAGGGGTAAACTGTACCTTCAAAATGAACAACTACGCTCTGCGCCGCGATTTGAGAACCCCCTTGTTGTTGTTGTTAACATAATCACCTTAGTTATGCTCACCTTGGTCCAGCTCAGTTAGTTATGCTCACTTGCAGTTTTTCTAAGTATTAGTATCCGCTCAGTGATTGCATCTCACATATATTCACATACGTGCATTGTCAAGTGTGTGTTAGTAGTTTGCATTTCCGTGGCTTTTCTGTTAAGTTAACATTTTGTGCTCGCTCGCTCATTTCTTTTTCATGCTAACACACTGCTCTGTTCGTGCGTTAGATCACATCGAACGCAACTTTTAGGTTGCAGCAGTGGGGCATTAATCAAGTCCGAACACTGTTCGAACCAAAGTTGAAGTAATCAAGCGAACATGTTGCCATACAACCTTCCTATGCAAGTGACGTTTCGAAGTTGATATCGCGCTGTGGATATTCGAATATTGCCTTCAAATGTTGACATCAGTAGGGTGGTCGTCATAAGTGGGCCCCAAGTGTTCTTTTTAAATCCAGTTGGATTTTGAAACTAAATTAACAAGTGCAAATTCCAAAAACGAAAAAAAAAAGCGTCAAATGACAAACTAATCTCAAGTTTGAGAATAAGTGACGAAATTGAAAAGTTGCATAAATGCATAAAAACGCAGTAAAACGAGGGGTCACACGCGAAAGAAAATAAAGTGAAAATATTTCACTAAATTAACTTAAACAATAAAAAGCCAGTTAAGTAATTAATCGTATGACCGAGAGAAATAGCCATATAAAATAATTGAGATCACGAAATGGTGTAATGAGAATTAAATTTTGCCGTCGGCACTTGAGAATGCCTCAACAGATGTAGAAAGCAGAGTTCCCCGAGAATCAACCTATGCAAGATCCAGTGGCCGAAGAGAAGCTGAAATTAAATTAATTAAAATTAAATTTAATGATTAAATATCGAAGTTTTGTCAGATTAGTTTATTTGTTGTAAAATTTTTCAATTTTTATTCTTTCCAATATTTTATTTTTTTTAAAATCGTTCATTAAAATTTTTTTTTTGGTCAAAATGATTTCTATATCGTTCGTTTAGATGTAAAGAGAAAAAAAAGGTTAATAATTCATTAAATACCCAGCGTTGAAGTATTCGCAATATTTTATAATCTGTTTTTAGGCGTTTGATCTCGTATGTGTACACGCTCACATACGTATAAATAAATGTGTGAATATGTGAGTGCTTGTTGACGGAAATACAAATAAGCACACATACATAAATATATTTAATTTTTGTTTGCGATGATCGAACATGTGTGAAACTAATTAAACTTTAATTAACAAAATATTTAGCAGCACTAGCGAACCCGGTTCGATTGCAACACGCTCGACCGAATCGCCTACAACGTCGTCGTCGCTGGGCCCACCGTCGCATCGATGGAGTAGCAGCTGATTGCAAGTAAGTAAAATCTATACAAATCTACGAAGCTGGTATGTGGCCTAAATCTGTATGCGTATACATCGATCTAACTTTGTTGTCATTTTATATATGTACGTATGTAATCTGATTACATATCTGCTAATATAATCTGCTGGATCGATCTTTGTACATACATGATTGTTTACAGAAAATTTGATTTATTGAATATGGGAAAGTTTAATTTCCATTTGCACTAAATATAATTAATTGGCCATATACTTATATACGTATATACAGACTATTTTCACATATGTTTATTTGATCAATGACTTCCGCTAGTTGGTTCGTTGTTTTTTTTTGTTGTTGGTCCCTTAGGCCGGAGGTATACAGATTTAAAAAAATTGCGAATATTATTCGATTTGAAATTTTTTTTTGTTGAAATTTGAAATCTCTTGATTTAATTAAACAAATTTTACAGTGAGGTAGACTTGAGAAACGTTAAAATTTGATCTTTTGGTAAGATTACCTTTTTCGTAGGGTAATGTACTTATAATTAGCCAAACCTAAAGTTAGATAACTTTAATGAAATTTGAATATTGATCTTGTTCGTTAAAATGATTCTTTTTCAATATGCAATGTAAATAAATCAAACCTAAAGTTAGATAAATGTAAAGAAAATTTGAATCTTGATCTTTTTGGATGAAATAATTTTTTTTGAATAAAATGTGAAATATTGTAGTGTTGTAATGGAGGAGTAAATTTATTTGGTCGATGACGAAATGTAGGGTTGTAAAACGCTGAGAGGAAGTAAGTATATGATAGGGTTAACCTAACCAAAAATGTTTTCTAGGTTAACAAGGTTGGGTGGGTAAAGACATGGGGGAAAATTCCACCTTTTTTCTCCCGTCGATATTGTTATACCTACGTACTCCGAGTCCCTGTTCCTTTTTTTTTGTTTTTGGTTTTTCTTGTACTAAGGTACTTTAGTAAGAAGACACATTTTGCTGCATATATCGTTTCGCTGGTTTTGTTTCGCTTTATTTGTTGTTGTTTTAGCGATGGCATACAATTTACGTTTTTATGAACAACTTCGTTGCGCGAGGCTGAAGCAGACCCACTCCCACTTTCCCTGAGCTAAGCTGAAGCATAGCTAGGTATGCCACCCCGCTTCATTCCGAACGCACCTTCATAGGTTTCCCTAGTTTTAGCAGCGAGGTGAGGAGAAGTTCGTTACAATACACAAGCTTCAGTTCAGTGCATGCATGTAAATAAATTTTGGCTACGTTAGCTGAAGTTTTAGAAATATCCATTATCTGAGTCCCAGGTCATAAAGGGATCAAGGGTAATGAGAGGGCTGATGAGCTAGCACGGGCAGGCTCATCAGCAGAGAACAAAGAGGTACCTAGACTCGAAATCGGGGTACCCCTGGCAGTGGGCAAGGGGAACCTCCAAAAATACTATTTTAATGAAGCAAAACGGAAGTGGAAAGGTCGAACTACAGCGAGAGGAGGACAAGGAGTCTCCTAAGCAGATCCAGAGTAGACACCTACAAGCTTGTAGCAGTCTGCACGGGCCACTGGACGATAGGTACGCATGCGGAAAAGCTGGGTATTCCACATAATGACCACTGCAGAAGCTGTAAAGACATTAATGCAAAAGAGACCGTTGAGCACTTCCTGTGTAAGTGCCCGGCTCTAGCCAGAACACGACTGAAAGTGTTTGGGACCCCTTTTTTGTAAACAACTCTGGGTGGTTGTAACATATACTCACAGCAGTAGGTTTCTACGAGTTTTATGGCATCAACACGGCTTTTAAAGGGCAAAGGGCGATTTTTGTCGCAGCCATTCTACCTACCTATCTAGGCGAGGGGGTGAGAAGAGAGGGGAAGAGTACACTTGAAAGCGTACCGTCAACTCGTTGCAAGTTTTTCTGGCTATCTCTTTCACTCCTCCTTGTACGTCCATATTTTGTTTCATTATTGCTTTCAAGAAAAATTTACAAGTGTAGACACGAATAGAAAATACAAAAGAGAACGCCAGCAGAGTTGAAAGCAATACTTACCAATGTAATGTATAATAAAATTTAAAAACATTTTTGCGGAATTCGGTTTTGTATCATAAAGCAATGAACGAATAACAACTAGTTGCATCAGGCTCTAGTTATGAGTCCGTTTGGAAGTTCGAAATAAAAAATTATATTTTTTGGAGCAAGGCTCTTTCTTCAACTTCGTTTATTTTCAGAACTGACTTTACATTTTTACGCTTACATCTATTTATACTATTTCTAAAAGATGTTTACATGTTGAGCATTATGTTATCGTAATGCTTTGTTACTTAGCAGCGAATATATTGTTTATGTTATTGAAAAAATGTTTACATGTTTGTACTTGTCTATCGTATTCTCTTTGTTATTATATTATCATACAAAGTTAAAGGGCATATAGTTTTTTTGTATGTATTTTGGTTTGTAAACAATGATTATGTTATGTATCTAGTGTTTATGCTAACGTCGTTAACTCTCCCCTGTGTTGAAAATGTAATGTCCCCATTTCAACGGGCTTAGGTTTTGTATTCGTTGTAAGCTGATTCGAACTCTCTTTGGCGTCTGGTGTTCAATTGTAGTTGTCGACATGTACTTATATAATTTTATAATTAAGTACGTGACTAAAGCTAATATAATTATGATTATGATTAAATGTAAGGTAAATTTCCAAGGATGTTCTTCAATTGGTAAAAATAATTTATACATTTCTTGTATATTAAGGAATTTATAATCCGATTCAGAGTTTAAAATTTGTAGTACATTAACCTTTTATTATCAATAGTTGTATTGGAATTGAATTAGATTAAATGTGGGCCATTTACCCTAATTCCGTTCCATGTGTGTTCGTTGTCGATAAGAATATTACCATTATCTAATATTTGTAAGGGAGAGTTATTTTCTTGGATAATATTACAATGGGCTTTTTGTTTTAATAACAAAGGGATAGTACAATTTTCCCTTGGTTCTTTTTTACAAATATGTGTTCCTACGTAATTTTTGCATTTCGATAAATTGGTGAAATTATTATTACACAAGGCAATTCTATTATGACATGGATATTTTCCGTATTTAAAGGCTAGTGGGGTTAAATTGTACATTTTACATTTATTTATGGGATATTTATAGATTGTAATAATAGTATTATTAATTAATTTATTATTGGAATGTCAATTTCGTTTTTTAATACCTGCTGTACGTCTCTAAAATTAAGTGTGCCAGAAAAGAAATTTCCTGTTTTTGCAAAGTTAATGGTATTTATTATAGCTACTAATTCGTTATATATTTCTGTAAGTACTGACTGATCAAAAATTGATTCTGGATTTAATGTTGCTAAAATTTTTTCAAACCGGGAATTTATTTTCCTTTGCTGATTATTATTCTCTATAAGCTGGTTCACTCCTGTTTTAATTTCGACAAGATCATCGTGACCTGGTATTCCTGTTATAAATTTTAACGCGGAACCTAAAAAATTGACACGATACTCGGATGGTATTAATTGTGACTTCAGAGTTTCTATTTTATCAATTATTATATTTTCTTCATCGGTTTGAGTTGATTCATATTTACTTCGCACAATTCTTTCATATGGTGCTAATATAATGGATAAATTCGATACATGGTAAAGAAATGATGAACTCTCACAGGTATACACAGTATCTACTTCAGTAAGTTCATATTTTTTAGCAGCCAAATTTGTTATTTTATCGCAAAATACGTGAGTAATTATTACTAAAATTAGGAAGCCTGTTCGTTTCATGGTGTGCTAGTTTTCCTTATACTGTCCTTGTTAATGATTTTCCCCCTCGCTGTTAGGATTGTGTCCCCACGATCTTCTTTTACTTTGTTTTTATTATACTTTCTTGCGAGTTTATTACGCCGATCTGTTCGACTATAAATTATATCACCTGGTTTGCATATAATGGTTTTCCTTTTTTTATTATGGTGCCTGAGTAGTTTCTCTTGTTTATCCTCAAGTATGTCCTTGATATCAGGATATCTTTCTCGGTTGTAAAAAACCTCATTGGGCTTATATCCTGTTGTGGAGTGAATCGTCCTGTTGTATTGGCGAACTGCGTTGAATAATTCGTCACCGGGAGCAGTATTATTTTCTGCAGCTAAACTTTGGCAAAGTTCAATTAGAGTGCCATGTATCCGTTCAACTTGAGCGTTTGATGTGTGAGTACTTCTTCTATGTATTCATGACAGTTTGTCTTTGTGTCCAATTTTCGTAAGAAACAGTATTTGGAATATCTATCTGTAGAACTAAGGTATTGTTTATTATTAATATGGAAAACATCCATCTGTATATACTCTCCTACTTGTGTTGGTATTGGAGTTTTTCCAATAGGCTGTTTATTTGGTTGTCTTTCGTATTTGTGCTGTAGACATATTTCGCAGCCTATGGCTAGTTTACGGCACATTTCCTTAATATTGGGCCAGTAATGAGTCAACAATATTTCTTGCGTGTTATTTTTGTAGTTCCTACGTGCACGTTTATGTGTTTGTGTGATGATTTCTCTTTGTTCGTTTGAAGAAGTTATGTCGTTTAACTTATTTTGGGCTAGCACTAGGTTATTATTTGGGAAGGCGGAGATAATTTCTTGTTTTAGGTGAAACAGTATTTCCTCATCTATCTTTATCGCATTAGTAACTTTTGGGTTAACTACATCTTTAAGTTTAGATAGTTAGTCCGGGGTATCTCTATAGAATATTGTATGTCTAAACTGACCAGGAAATATTGTTTGACTGAGGACTTCATTCCTTTCATTATCTTGTAACATACAACAGGATATAAGCATCTGCAACGACATTCTGGTGTCCAGGTTTATATACAAGTTTGGCACCGTATTCTTCAATTAGGGTTTTCCAACGCTTTAATTTCGCATTCGGATTTTTTTTGGAAATTGAAAATATTAGGGATTGGTGGTCCGTGTAAATTGTCAAGTTTGCTACACCATACAAATAATTTCTAAGTTTTTGTAAGGACCAAACGATTGCTAGTAGTTCTTTCTCATTGGTACTATAGTTTTGTTCTGTTTCATTTAGAGTGCGTGAAATAAATGCGATCGGGTGGCGATTTTGTGACAAAACTGCCCCGATAGCGAAATTATTAACATCGGTTGTTAAACTAAATGGTTTAGAAAAATCGGGCTGGAAAAGTTCAACTTGCTCTTGTAAAGCGTTTTTTTATTTTTTCCAAGGCTTCTTCTGCTGCTATATCTAATTGTATTGATATTTTAGCACTTTGATTTTTTGATACCATTCCTAATTCTCCTCTTAAATTAATCGATAAAGGTTTCGTGATTTTGGCAAAATCCTTTTTAAACTTCCTGTAATAACTAGCAAGTCCTAGGAAAGATCTCAGTTCTTTCAAATTTTTTGGTTTTGGGTATTTCTTTACAGTTTCCACTTTTTTTTGGGTGTACGGTAATTCTATTATATTTTATAATGTGTCCAAGGTATTCGACTGAATCCTGGAAAAAATTTGACTTTTCGTCAGAAATTTTCATGTTAGCATTATGAAGTGCATTAATTATAATCCGGATGTGTTCCATATGTTCTTCTGGAGTAGATGAATAAATTTGCACGTCATCAATATAAACATACGCGATGTACTCTCTGAGAATGTCGTCAACGCATCGTTGAAATATGGAGGGTGCATTCTTTAATCCGAATGGCATTCTGATAATGAGAATGCTGTCTTTTCTCGATCAGATTCTTTAATTAAAATCTGATGAAACCCTGATTTTAAATCTATTGTGGAAAAAATCTTGGCTTTTCCGAGGTTTTGTATTGTCATATTAATATCTCGGATTGGATATCTGTCAGTAATCGTATGAGAATTTATCTTTTAGAAGTCAACAACCATTCTTCAATTGGGCTTGCCTTGGTCATCGGTGTCCTTTTTTGGTACAGTCCATAAAGGTGAGTTATATGGGTTTTTACTTGGTTGTATTATAACGTCGTTTAAAGTTTCTCAATTTCTTTTTTGACGAAGTCGTGATCGGACATGGGGTATGGATATTGTTTTGTCCATATAGGGTCTTCCGACTCAGTCTTGATAGCTGCTTGTATTGTGGCTGTAAAAGGCAATTTCCCATTTGTATTATTATTTCTATTCATTAGCTCTTCCACCTGATCTTTAAATTTTTCGTTATTTATTGTATAATTAATCCTTGGTTCTACTTCCAAGATCTTCTTTTTTTTGATACTTCAAACTATAGTCAAATAACCTAACTTCTGCCTTCAATTGTCGTAATCCTTGTTCTCCGAGTATCATATCAAAGGTTTGGTTTTAAATGGTTTCAATTTAATAGATTTTCCTATATTACAATTTATATTTATGTAATTGTTAGTGGAGCCTGTGTCGATTAATAAGGTAACGGGTGTGCCGGTTAGGCCGCATTTTGTTTGTAAGCAAGGCAACCCGTTTACTCGCCTAAAAAAGTACTGCCTATTTCAAATTGTTCTTCATAATTAGATACATTTACTGACTCTAGATCTTCTCCATTTAATTGGTTAATTATTTGGAACTTCCTATCTGGCGGAGAAGTTGTGTTATTGTAGATAGATGTCCTATATCTTTTATATGCATGGTTTGATTAAAAAGGATTTTGACTTACGGCATTATTGTACCTGGTAGTCTGCATATATTGCCTGGATTGTCCATTGGAGTAGGTGTGGATTATTGTTGTCGTTGTGGTGGTTGTTGGTTAAAACTCCTTGTTTGGTAGTTGCGGTTCTGCATCCTTACGTTTGGCTTGTAATATCTTTCCTCTTTATTTTGTTGTGAGTAGGTGTTTCGGTTTGTGCTGTGTTGATGTGCTGTTATTTCCTAGTCTGGACCGTGTCTCGAATTCCTCATTCTCATTGTCGTGAAAAATGGTACAGGCTATCACATATGCCGATTCCAAACGTTCCGGGTTATGGCTGTACAGTGTACCGCTTGTATATTTGGAGTTTAACCCAAAAATAAACGTCCTTACTGCTTCCTGATTAGCGTATGCTATCATTCATTTGTCATCATTGGGCATCTCGATTTTTGATAGGGCTAAATTAAGTGCCATAGAAACCTCACTGTGGAATTTTGCAAGGGTTTTTCTACCTTGTGTGATTCGCTTCATTTCATCAAGAAGCACATATAGTGGGCGTTGGTCTGCATACGTATAATCCAATCTGTTAATGATTGAATATAAGTTCAATTTGGTGTTGTGGTTCGTGAGAACGTTATCAGCGGGTCCTGTAATTTTTGTCCGCATTATTCCCAGGGCACTATAATATTTTGGGTGATCTTGGAAGGTCTTTATAGCTTCCATGAATGTCCACACTTGTGATCTCCATGATCGGTATTGTTCTCTATCCCCGTCAAATTTCGGTAGGGATTTGAATAGCATAAAACTAATTCTTCCGGGGCGTTTTGTTGCTCTAGTGCAGCAATTCTCTTCGTGAATTCCATTGTTTGTTGCTGCATCTAGTTCATCAGTGTGGTGAACTGGCATTTAGTTGGGCCAGTTGTTGCTCCATTGTAAATTTATTTAGGTTTCTGTGATCGTCGTAGGATTTTTGCTTTTACTCCGAAGTCTCCGTAAAGTATCCAAATTTTTCACTTCACTTTTTTGTCTAAACTTTCCGGAGTTTTTGTTTTATTATTTAATGTCGGTATTATTCCGTTTTTTTTCAAGATCTATACTTGATTTTTGTTGATTATTTTTTGGCACTTTTTTCAAACGTATAGTGCTGTAAGTCTTTCTTCCCGTGGATTTAGTTTTTTCTATTCCTTTTACATAGAAAAATGGCTTAAGGTTCGGTGGAGCCCCCAGTTATGAGTCCGTTTGGAAGTTCGAAATAAAAAATTATATTTTTTGGAGCGAATGCTCTTCCTTCAACTTCGTTTATTTTCAGAACTGACTTTACATTTTTACGCTTACATCTATTTATACTATTTCTAAAAGATGTTTACATGTTGAGCATTATGTTATCGTAATGCTTTGTTACTTATCAGCGAATATATTGTTTATGTTATTCAAAGATGATGACATGTTTGTACTTGTCTATCGTATTTTCTTTGTTTTTATGTTATCATACAAGGTTAAAGGGCATATAGTTGTTTGTATGTATTTTGGTTTGTAAACAATGATTATGTGTATGTATCTAGTGTTAATGCTAACGTCGTTAACTCTCTCGCTATGCTAGTTCTTAGTTGTTGTGTGTATGTGAACATAAGTAAAAAAGTAAACGCGTTTTGTGTATATTTATTAAAAAAAACCAATTTATAGTGATGCAGAAACAAAATAAGGGCATGTGAAATTAAATAATCAGATCGCTGGCTTCGTGAGCATATGTCGTAAGTCCACTTTTTTTTTTAAATGAGATTTTAATGCAAAACGATAGTACAGTTATAAATACATCGTTTTGCATTAAAATCTCATTTACAAAAAAAATGGACTTACGACACTTGCTCACGAAGCCAGCGATATGCACTTAGTTTGTTTATTCATGTAAATATGTACATAAGCATTACTAACGAAACAAAAGCATTGTTGTTGGTGAGTGATGCGGCGGGTATGAATATGGCGTTATTCCTTGTTGTTGTTGTTGTTGTTAACAATGCATTGCCCTGTCTAGAGTGTATGATCATTCCGAAGATCTTCATCAAGCTCTTCTAAGGGGAGTCCAAGGAAACGTGCAGTTTCAACAGGGTTTGTCCAGAGGGACAGAGGGGTTAGAAGAGTAGGTTCAGATGAACAATTGGAGAGATGTAGAGTATCATGGGGGGTCCTACCACATGTAGGGCATGTGTTTGAGATTGTATCATTCAGTCTGGATAAGTAGGAGTTTAACTTTACACTATATCCAGACCTAAGCTGTGCCAAGGTGACTCTTGTCTCCCTTGGTAAGGTGCGTTCTTCTTCAGCAATATCCGGTGGAGGACTGTTCAGAACGGGATTCACAGGCAGAGATCCGACAAAAGTGTCTACCGACTCGGTGTGGATGTCGGTTAGAGCCCGCTTATGATTCTGCAGATCAAACGGCAAGGTAATATGATGCCGGATCTCATCATAATGCTTATGGAGATGTTTCCTTATGTCTCTCGGGGGCGGGTCTATGTCCAAAAGATGAGGGTTTGGATGTGCTGGCTTGTGGCAGTTCAGAAGGAATTGCCTGCTCAGCATTTCCGCATGCTCTTTTACATTGAGCAGTTTTGCCTCCTGATGGAGGTGAGACTCGGAAGACATGAGGAGACATCCCGTAGCACTTCTGATGGCAGTACTTTGACTTGTAACTTCGTCCAGTTGGTGTTATGTACATTAGGCTCCCATATGGGTGCAGCATAGTCAAAGACTGGTCGGCCAATGGCCTTATATGTAGTCAGCAACGTTTCTTTGTCTTTTCCCCAAGTACTGCCGGCAAGTGACTTGAGGATCTTGTTACGACCACGTACCTTTGAGACCATTGCAGACACATGACCAGCAGATGAGAAAGTATTATCCAGTGTCATCCCTAATAACTTTGGGTGGCTGACAGTTGGTAGCTTAGTGCCATCAACGAAAATGTCTAATTCATTTCTCACCTGGTGCGTCCATGTCGTGAAAAGCGTCGCCGTTGATTTAGTCGGAGATATCGTCAGATCTCGCTCAGTGAAAAACCTGGAAAGGTCGCAGAGGTAACCGTTGATTTTCGCACAGAGTTCATCAGTATAGGGGCCCTTCCCCGTCGCCATTATTGTACAGTCGTCGGCATATGAAACGACGGAGATGCCCTCTGGTGGTGGGGGCATCTTCGATAGATAGAAGTTAAACAGTGTCGGGGATAGGACACCACCCTGTGTCACCCCCTGTCTAATACGTCTAGGTTTTGATGTTGCGTTTCTAAAGTTAACCGACGCCTGCCATCCATTCAAGTAATTAGCGGTCCATCTCTTTAACCCATCAGGTGTTCAAACAGATCTTGTATGAGAGTGGCATGGTTGACTGTGTCAAAAGCTTTCGATAGGTCAAGTGCCACTAACACAGTCCTGTGATTTGGTTGGTTTTGATTTAGGCCGCTATTTATTTGCGTTGTAATGGCATTGAGTGCGGTGGTGGTGCTGTGCAGCTTACGGAAGCCATGTTGATGACTAGCCAGGTGCAGATTTGCAGTATAATACGGGAGCAAAATGGACTCTAGCGTCTTCACTACCGGCGATAAAAGTGATATAGGGCGATATGAATCGCCTATGTTTGCCGGTTTTCTAGGTTTTAGTAATAGAACCACTCTCGCCTTTTTCCATATTTCAGGAATGACGAAAGTGTTCAGTGAAAGACTGAATAGAGCCGCTAAGTATTTGTGTCCCTCCTGGCCTAGATGTTTCAGCATCTTCATGGCAATGCCGTCGGGGCCGATGGATTTTGAGGGCTTAGCCTGTCTGATGGCTTCGTTGACCTCTGAGGCAGTGATGACAATGGGCGTGTTTTGGTTTTTGTATTTACGCGCCTGTCGCATGGTTCTACGTTTAGCTCTATCGGGCGGGGAATGTAGTACAAATTGTCTACAGAAGGAGTTCGCACATCCCCTAGGGTCCTTCTTCACCCTGTCACCGAAAGTAATATCTACTTTATCCTTGTGTTGCGTTGGATTAGATAGACCTTTGACCGTAGTCCATAATTTGCCAACACCATCAGAGAGGTTGCATTGCTCTAGGTGTTGTTTCCATTTGGCCAGTTTATGTTTATCGACCAACCTACGAATTTCCGCGATGAGATCCCTTATACGGGGGTCTGCGGGATTGAGACTTCGCACTTCATCTCTTTCTCTAGCCATGGCCGCTGCCTCCGCGGGGAAATTTGGTCTTATTTGAGATATTCGACCCGCAGGAATGAAGCGTTTAGAGACCAAGTCAATGATGTTGCGGAAGTCTCGTTCGCCTTTGCGTACGTCCGTAGGAATGGATAGAGCAGCCAAGGATTCGTCCGTATATGTCTGCAAACTGTCCCAGTCCGCCTTGGTAAAGTTAATATATGTACCATGCTCAGGTGTAATAAAGTCCGTCGGTCGTTCGATGGTAATGACTATTGGGAGATGGTCATACGCCAACGTGAGTATGGGTCGCCAATTGGTGTTGTTCAATAGTCCTGCACTTACGATGGAAATATCTGGCGAACTATAGCAGTTACCCGATACTCTCGTTGGGGCGTCTCCGTTCAATTTACAGAAAGCCGTATCATCTATTTGTTCTGCAAGTACATGCCCCCTATTGTCTGCTGGCAAGTTTGAGTGCCACATGTCGTGGTGCGCATTGAAGTCGCCCAGGATCACGCGGTTATCTCCTCGTAATAGCAAGCTAATGTCGGGGTGATAACCGGTGGGGCAACTTGAGACATGGGGTATGTAGATCTTAATGATTTGCAGATCGACATCTCCTGTACGGATGGTAATACCTTGGCTTTCTAAGACATCATCGATGTCGGTATCAAATAGATGATACTGTACAGAGTTGTGCCTTATGAACGCTAGACCACCTCCCAGACCTCCTGTTACTCTATGACGGTCTTTCCGGTGGATGTTATATCCGCCATAGGTAATGAGGTCCGACCTAGGACTGAGCTTGGTTTCTTGGACTGCGGCAAGTTTTATGTCATATTGCGTCATCAAATTAGTTATCTCTGCGATCTTACCAGTTAATCCGTTACAGTTGTGCTGTAAGATTTGGAAGTGCGCCGGTGGGGTCGATGTGGAGTTAACCATAGGCGTGAGAGACGGATGTGTTCGCCCAGGTGTTGGTAGGCTAAGACCAAGGCTGTGCCTCAGCCTAGTTAGCTGTGGACCTGGTGTAACCGGGTTGGCTGGCGTCGTAGGTTGAGGTGTGTTACAGCATGGTGCGATGAACGCATACGTCCAGAGGTTCCTGTTAGCGAGCCCAGAGCATAGATCTACGTGGCATTGGCCTAAGCAGTTATTGCATTTGACCTATGACGCGAGCGTGTATAATCTTTGCCGACAAACAGTACACGTAGAGACAGGTGCGAGAAGATGTTGATCCTGACTCACGTGAGAATTTAAACGGGAGGGGGGGTGTGATGTAGAAACAGAGAGACTGGTGCTCGGAGTTGCTCATGTCTAAACTGCTCCGGTGGGAGCGAGAGTTGTGAGCTGCTGCGCGTGACGTTAACGCCATAAGGCACGAGCAACAGTCTGGAGTTTGTGTGGCGGGTATAGCAGAAGTGCTGCTAGTCGTTAAGACATTATTATTATTATTATTAGTATTGCTACTAGAAAGTGGCGGTAGGGGTGCGCTTGAACGGCGCTTACCGCGGGACGCCAGAGGGCGCAAACAACAAGGGGCCACGAAAGTACTAAAGAAAGTAGGGGGTCTGTGGATGTTAAGGTTAAGCCCTGAACATCCAGATTTATGGAGCCATCTCTTACACGAGAAGCATTGCACAGAATGCGACCGTTTAATATATATCTTTTTGCAACAGACACTGCATATCCATTCTTTTGGTCCGGGGTTCGGCTCAACGCCCGCCCGTAACAATAGAATATCTTGCAGCCCTGCTGAAAGGGGGGAGGATGATAGTTTTGGAATGGGACAAAACATACTAAACAGGGTTACATTGAAAGTGACAGTCCTTGGCCGAGGTAAAACCCCGGGTGATTCCACTGCGCAGAGATCCATGGCGATGTCCTGGGTTTTCTGCTCTGAGAAGTGACTGTACATAGGGAACCGGCGTTATTCCTTCATTCATTCATTCATTATTTTATTCATTATTTTCTTAAGCGTTCTTAATTTTATACAATTCATAAAACAGAAGTATACTTATATAATTATTGCAAAAGATAACAGTTAATGGTGTTAAGTGTCTAAATAAAAGGACAGAGGGAACACCATTTCCTTAAATAATTATATATCTATGAAGTAAAAATAGTTACAAAATCAAACTACAAGGGTGCATATAACGAATTATTACAAATTATAAAACGGTAGTGAAGACAAAAATATAATAAAAATACTAGAAATTATATTATTTTAATTTTTAATTTTTACATATATAAATTTTTTAAATTATTAAAATATTGAAAATTTTTAAAATTATTAAAATTTAAAATATTATTAAAAAGGAAACACATTACGTAACAGGCCGCAACAGAACCTCCATATCATTATGACTGAAGCAGAGAAGCCATGATTTCACTTCCTTCAAGAAAACGGATAGTCTCCTAATGCTTTGAATAGTTTTAGGAAGCTTATTGAAAACCATGCAGCACACTATGGTGTAGAAGTTGCGAAACAGGGTGGTACGAGAGGCAGGAACTACAATGCTTGAATGTGAACTGCTTCTTACCCTTTGTAAAGGGTATATTGGACTACGTAGATAGCCACACCTCATAAAAAATATTTTTAAAACTTTATAGTAATATAAGTGTCCCTCAGGTAAAATATTTAGCCGTTTAAATAAGTTCATGGTGTGCGATAGGCGGTTCGCGTATATATATATATATTCTTCTTATGAGACACTTCTGCAGAATTAAGAGCGGACGAGTTTTACTACTATACGCACTTCCCCAGCAACTTATACCATATTGTAATTTAGATTGTACTAGTCCATAATACACCACTTTCAGCACACTGCTTGAGCATACTTTTTTAAGACGATAAAAAGAGCACAGAGTAGATAACAGATATACTTTCATAGCAGAGATAAGGGATGACCAATTCAAATTTTGATCTATTATAACGCCCAGGTACTTAAAATTGGAAACTACTTCGATCCTAAAGCAATTTCCGTCGCAATCAATTTCTGGTGCGTAACCAACTCGAGACCCCTGATCAATACAAGTATGAGTATAAAGATCATACCGTAAACAACTAGCAGAATGAAAAACAACATCACTACTTGACACTTCCTTGCCTGAGAGGCTAAAATACATCAGCTTGGTCTTCTTGCTAACAATCAGCGTATGAGTAGCGAACCATTGCCTTACGATGTACATCATGATTTATATCCGCAAAACGAATGAAAGCATTGTTTGACGCATATGCAATAGCCAAGTCATCAGCAAAAGCAGTAACTTTTCCCAGGAAAGGTATTGAAAAAATTGAATTTATATAAATTAAAAATAAAACTGGACCAAGGACAGAACCTTGAGGAATACCCAAATCCATCAATCTTGCTGAGCTTAGAGTATTGTCTATTTTCACCCTTTGCATTCTAATATTTAAATATGATTTAAACCAATCAAGAACGTTACCTCGGATGCCAGCTGAATGAAGTTTGCTTAAAAGAATATTGTGGTCAACCATGTCAAAAGCTTTTGTTATATCAACAAAAAGACTACCACAATACTTTCTTTCTTCCATGGATTTATACATAAAGCAACATAGGTCAACAAGAGCATCTTCAGTAGAAGCACCTGACCGGAAACCGAATTGCATTGGACTGAAATATTAGGTTTTTCCAAATAAGCCATTATCCTACCCTTCACAGCTTTCTCAAAAACTTTCGAAATTGATGGCAAAAGAGAAATAGGTCTGTAGTTGTTCTTATCTTTCCTATTTCCCTTCTTAAAAAGTGGTGTGACAACAACACATTTCAGATCCTCTGGAAATACTCCTCACACTAAAATGTCAACAACAACATAAAGAGCAATGTTTTTTAACATACGATTCGAAATATCGTCATTTCCAGATGAATTAGATTTCTTCAAAGAGTTTATTAACCTCAGGATCTCTGTGCCAGAGACAGGGTCAAAAAAGAAGCTACTTCCTGAAGAAGTATTTCCTGAATATAAATGGTTGATGTTACATCCGCAGCTAATAGTGCTATTATTGGGCAAGGAAGCTTTTCCGATTGTAGCAAAAAAGTCATTAAAGTGATTAGCGACGTCCATTGGGTGAGAGACATCCTCTCCGTTGATTTCTAAAATAATAGAATTATCCTTGCTGTCGGAATCCCGATGAAGAATATTATTAACAACATTCCATTCTTTTTTTAAGTCGCCGTTTGCAGCTATAAGCTTATTTTTATAAAAACGTTCCTGACTTACACGAGTTTCTTTACGTAACCTGCTTGTAACTTTTAGCTCGTAATTTATTATTTAGTTAAATTTTTTTAAGTAAATTGTGCAAAAACTATATCTGAGAGAATTTCAAAGGCTTCTAGGTTTAAACACAATGAATCAAAATTCTGTCGCAGACTTCGTACATTCTGATGTACAATAGTTAGCATGTCCGCATACGGAGTGAATCGTCATAGACGCGTATTAGACGCTACATTCGATTTTTGTACGCTTTCTTGTGAACACGTATATTTGCAAGAAGAGCTGCACACGAATCGGTAGCTGCACGAAAGTGGCAAAGCATGAAAGCTACATGCTGCTCAGCGTATGACAATGCTGGTCGCCAGGCGTCGTACGCTTAGAAAAGAGGAAGAATAAGCATTTGTTTACATTTTTCATTTTCGATTTTTGTGTTCCGTGGCTTTGCTTTCTTTTTTTTCAATTAAATTAATTGTTTATTTTTAAAGAAAAAATAGAAATTTTTCAAAATTTGCAGAATCGGAGAAAAGATGTACGTCCATTACTGTGAAAACGTGTTAATTAATTAATATTGCAATTTTGACAGTTCTTTTTGTGCTTTTTTTTTCTGCAGCGTCGTGTGCAGATCTTGAGACGCAGGGAAACGATCCGCCTCGTCTGCACACTGCCTTAAGGTGTTTCTTGCTCCTGGGGGCAAATTCGGGTTCTATGAAATGATAAAATGAAAAGAAATTTCATACAAAATTTGTGAAAAGAAACTTCAAATTCATACAAATTTTTTTTCACGTTATCATTTCATAGAACCAGAATTCACCCCCTGATAACATATTTGTTTCGTTTACGACGTTAATGATAGGGCTGTCATCTATAAAGTTGTTATTGTTCATTTTAAAAGTTAATAATAATAATAAAAAAACCCACCTAAGTGGATAGATCAGCCAGATCTTCAAACGTATTAATCACAACAGCTCTATCATTTTCGGTCTTTCTACATACATAGGACTACATAGTCTTGAATTTTTGAACCACAAATACTTAAAATGTTTCTGTTAATGTTAATATTTTCTGGTTTCTGTAGATTTTTAGCGTTTAATAATAAGAAAGAAACAGTGCGGGTGGTAGGGAAATCTCCATTTTAATGATATTAATTAGTTTTGTGTGTAAAATGTTCGGGAATTCGGGGATTCTTTCCAATAATGTACGGAGCGGCTTTTTTTAACGGGTAGAGCGGGTCGCACAGAGTACAAAATAAAAAACCGGAGCCGTCGGAGGCTTATATTTTATAAGAAATTTGCATTTAAAGTTGCAAATTTGACCAAACAAATTTACCAGTTCAACCAGATTTCGCCAACATTATACGCACATATAACATTATATGCACAAAATACAACTATATTATAAAAAAACGCTTTTCCTACTACCCGCACTGCTTTTTAAATCGAATATATTAAAAAAAAAGCCAATAATTTTCTGTATTCTTTTGTAAGGAATTGTCTACTATTAACGAGTCTTAAAGGATGTTTGTTGCTACCTGCATTGTATTTCGCGAGGGCAGTGTTTAACTAGCCTCAAAAAATAAGCAGCTCTTTTAGCTTAGTTTAAATAGGGTACCTACATTGTTTTTCTTCCGCGAATTATGAGTAGTTTGCAACAGCCTGTATTATGTTTTAGATGGGGTTTTTCCACGATAATCGAGTCTTCAGAACATTCTAAATTTACTGTGTCGGATGGCCTTAAGCGTTCAGCAGAATCAATCCGTCAGTTCGTCGAAACAACTGACAGCCAAGTAGACTGCGGGTGTTTGTATGTATAACGCCAGATACGACGGATACGTCAAAGTAGAATTTGCTCTAAAATTGACGTACGTCACGCAACTGACGTATTGGCGGACTGATTCTGTTTCCCGCTTTAACAGCGCTCGCATTTCTGTATTTGTTTTGTGTGTGTCGCTAGTTAGTAGAACAATAGCATGTGTTGTATGTAGGTAGGTATGAATGTGTGTGTATCTGAAAAATCTCGCGTAAACAATTTTTGAACATGTGCATATGTAAGCATGCAGATGATGATGATTTAAGGTAGTGTGCTTGCACAAAACTGCATCCCGAAATTTTTTCTTGAAATGGTTAAAAACTCTATGAACATGAAATGGCCCAAAAATCATCCCGAAATGGTTAGGAAAAGTCCCAAAAACAATCCTGCAATGATCCGAAAACAATCCAAAAATTATCACGAAATGATTGAAAAACCAATCCCGAAAAATTCCCGGAATAATCCCGAAAACAATCGCGAAAAAGTCCCGAAGACAATACCGGAATGTCCTGAAAATAATCCCGAAATGGTCCCGAAAACAATTCCAAAACGGTCCCGAAAAATTATAGAAATGGCCCCTAAGAAGGTCCTTCATATCCCTGAATAAAACCTAGAAGTACCGTCAAAAGATTTTTTTTTGGTTCACATTCCTGTGGGTATACTAGGGAATCCAATTTCCGGGATTTATAGTCTATCGGGATTTTCGGGATTTGAAAGTTCAATCCCGGAATCCCGGGATTGTCCCGATTTTTTTTTTTTGCTAAAAATGGCACACCATATAAAAATAAAATAAAATAAAATAAAATAAAATAAAATAAAATAAAATAAAATAAAATAAAATAAAATAAAATAAAATAAAATAAAATAAAATAAAATAAAATAAAATAAAATAAAATAAAATAAAATAAAATAAAATAAAATAAAATAAAATAAAATAAAATAAAATAAAATAAAATAAAATAAAATAAAATAAAATAAAATAAAATAAAATAAAATAAAAAAAAATAAAATAAAATAAAATAAAATAAAATAAAATAAAATAAAATAAAATAAAATAAAATAAAATAAAATAAAATAATATTAAATAAAATAAAACAAAACAAAATAAAATAAACATTTTTAAGCGATAGTGGCGAAAACTACGTACATAGTTATGTTTTTTTTTAATTAAATTTTTACCATTTGGTCTCCGACAATTAAGGTATGCATAGTAATAATAAAAATTTCATTGTAGATAAAAATAAAAAGAAGAGAAAAATTACTTTTTCTGAATCTTAAAGAAATTATTGCATTAATAGTGTCATCTCTTAACCTGGACCTGAAATTGTTGCATATGTAGCCTGCATTCGAAAAACGTCGTTCTGCCTCAACATTTGTGGGTTGAACTGTTGACAAAAAGTCAAATACTTTCTGAAGGTAATAGCCTTTGTTGCCCCCATTACAAAAAATATCAATTTCTACTAGTAAAATCTTGATGCAACTTTTCTTTAAGACTAACGGGCTCGTCAACTTCAAGCACTTCGTCGGTGATATTAGTATGGTATTCGCTATGAAGCATGTTTTCTGTATTACGAAGGATGCTCTCGAGCCCCCCCCCCCCCCCCCCCCCCCAATGACTGATAAGCTAATTTCTTTAGAAAATGCATACTTTAAATCATATATATTACTCGGCTTATTTAAAAAGGCGTAAACATCGGAGAGAATTGTTCTCCTTTGCTTTATTCTTTTAACGAGTTTTTTAATGCAAGTTCTTGCTTAAAGCAGACTTCTAATTTGAATTTCTTCTAACATAAAATTCATGTCAACATCGCACTTGAATAAGTCCACATTGCGTTAACACAAAGCTTCAATAGTTATTTTTACTGGGTGAAGAACATGAGTAATTTCTTTAATAGTATCATACTCATTATACCTTTCATGAACATGAAATGGTATTATAACTTTGGTCCGATGTTTGTAAATATGAGAAGAAGAAGAGATAGACCCATCAATAAGTATACCGAAATGATCAGGATGACGAAATGAGTTGATTTAGCCATGTCCGTCTGTCCGTCTGTCTGTTTGAACGCAAACTAGTCCCTCAATTTTTGAGATATCTGGCTGAAATTTTGTATGTGGCCACCATTTTGTAATATAGGAATCATTTGTCGGAACTGACCAGATCGGACCAGTATAACATATAGCCCCCATACAACCGATTGTTCAGATATAAGGTTTTTTGGCCAAAACTTCCGCAATTAAAAAGTTAGGAACGTAAAATTTTGCAACTCGAGTACTTTCTATTTATGTAGTGTATATAGTGAAAATCAACAAGATCGGGCAAATGTAACATATAGCCCCCATACAACCGATTGTTCAGATATAAGGTTTTTTGGCCAAAACTTCTGCAATTAAAAAGTTAGGACCGTAAAATTTTGCAACTCGAGTACTTTCTATTTATGTAGTGTATATAGTGAAAATCAACAAGATCGGGCAAATGTAACATATAGCCCCCATACAACCGATTGTTCAGATATAAGGTTTTTTGACCAAAACTTCTGCAATTAAAAAGTTAGGACCGTAAAATTTTGCAACTCGAGTACTTTCTATTTATGTAGTGTATATAGTGAAAATCAACAAGATCGGGCAAATGTAACATATAGCCCCCATACAACCGATTGTTCAGATATAAGGTTTTTTGGCCAAAACTTCTGCAATTAAAAAGTTAGGACCGTAAAATTTTGCAACTCGAGTACTTTCTATTTATGTAGTGTATATAGTGAAAATCAACAAGATCGGGCAAATGTAACATATAGCCCCCATACAACCGATTGTTCAGATATAAGGTTTCTTGGCCAAAACTTCTGCAATTAAAAAGTTAGGAACGTAAAATTTTGCATCTCGAGTACTTTCTATTTATGTAGTGTATATAGTGAAAATCAACAAGATCGGGCAAATGTAACATATAGCCCCCATACAACCGATTGTTCAGATATAAGGTTTCTTGGCCAAAACTTCTGCAATTAAAAAGTTAGGAACGTAAAATTTTGCATCTCGAGTACTTTCTATTTATGTAGTGTATATAGTGAAAATCAACAAGATCGGGCAAATGTAACATATAGCCCCCATACAACCGATTGTTCAGATATAAGGTTTTTTGGCCAAAACTTCTGCAATTAAAAAGTTAGGACCGTAAAATTTTGCAACTCGAGTACTTTCTATTTATGTAGTGTATATAGTGAAAATCAACAAGATCGGGCAAATGTAACATATAGCCCCCATACAACCGATTGTTCAGATATAAGGTTTCTTGGCCAAAACTTCTGCAATTAAAAAGTTAGGAACGTAAAATTTTGCATCTCGAGTACTTTCTATTTATGTAGTGTATATAGTGAAAATCAACAAGATCGGGCAAATGTAACATATAGCCCCCATACAACCGATTGTTCAGATATAAGGTTTCTTGGCCAAAACTTATGCAATTAAAAAGTTAGGAACGTAAAATTTTGCATCTCGAGTACTTTCTATTTATGTAGTGTATATAGTGAAAATCAACAAGATCGGGCAAATGTAACATATAGCCCCCATACAACCGATTGTTCAGATATAAGGTTTTTTGGCCAAAACTTCTGCAATTAAAAAGTTAGGACCGTAAAATTTTGCAACTCGAGTACTTTCTATTTATGTAGTGTATATAGTGAAAATCAACAAGATCGGGCAAATGTAACATATAGCCCCCATACAACCGATTGTTCAGATATAAGGTTTCTTGGCCAAAACTTCTGCAATTAAAAAGTTAGGAACGTAAAATTTTGCATCTCGAGTACTTTCTATTTATGTAGTGTATATAGTGAAAATCAACAAGATCGGGCAAATGTAACATATAGCCCCCATACAACCGATTGTTCAGATATAAGGTTTCTTGGCCAAAACTTCTGCAATTAAAAAGTTAGGAACGTAAAATTTTGCATCTCGAGTACTTTCTATTTATGTAGTGTATATAGTGAAAATCAACAAGATCGGGCAAATGTAACATATAGCCCCCATACAACCGATTGTTCAGATATAAGGTTTTTTGGCCAAAACTTCTGCAATTAAAAAGTTAGGACCGTAAAATTTTGCAACTCGAGTACTTTCTATTTATGTAGTGTATATAGTGAAAATCAACAAGATCGGGCAAATGTAACATATAGCCCCCATACAACCGATTGTTCAGATATAAGGTTTCTTGGCCAAAACTTCTGCAATTAAAAAGTTAGGAACGTAAAATTTTGCATCTCGAGTACTTTCTATTTATGTAGTGTATATAGTGAAAATCAACAAGATCGGGCCAATGTAACATATAGCCCCCATACAACCGATTGTTCAGATATAAGGTTTCTTGGCCAAAACTTCTGCAATTAAAAAGTTAGGAACGTAAAATTTTGCATCTCGAGTACTTTCTATTTATGTAGTGTATATAGTGAAAATCAACAAGATCGGGCAAATGTAACATATAGCCCCCATACAACCGATTGTTCAGATATAAGGTTTTTTGGCCAAAACTTCTGCAATTAAAAAGTTAGGACCGTAAAATTTTGCAACTCGAGTACTTTCTATTTATGTAGTGTATATAGTGAAAATCAACAAGATCGGGCAAATGTAACATATAGCCCCCATACAACCGATTGTTCAGATATAAGGTTTCTTGGCCAAAACTTCTGCAATTAAAAAGTTAGGAACGTAAAATTTTGCATCTCGAGTACTTTCTATTTATGTAGTGTATATAGTGAAAATCAACAAGATCGGGCAAATGTAACATATAGCCCCCATACAACCGATTGTTCAGATATAAGGTTTCTTGGCCAAAACTTCTGCAATTAAAAAGTTAGGAACATAAAATTTTGCAACTTGAGTACTTTTAATTTATGTAGTGTGTAGAGGAAAATCAAGAAGATCGGGTAAATATAACATATAGCCCCATACAACCGGTTGTTCCGATATAAGGTTTTTTGGCCAATACTTCCGCATTTAAAAAGTTAGCAACGTAAAATATTGCACCTTTAGTACTTTCTACATATGTAATGTGTATAGTGTAAGTCAGTACAATTGAACACGTATAATATATAGCCTCCATACAATCGATTGTTCCGATAACTCGGATCCTATTATTTTGTTATTATAACAAAGATGTGTAATGTGTATAGTAAATATAGTTAAATTGACACAGGCTGTACTGGGGATCGAACAGTGAAAATCCTGACGCTTATTCATGAAAGGTATATAGCCTTCGGCACAGCCGAAGACAGCTTTCCTTACTTGTTTTTATTTATTTTCTGTGAACCCGGGATTTAGGTCTAGTAATCCCGGGATTTTCGGGACTTGAAAAACCACGGGATCCCGGGATTGGAATCCCTACGGTATACTCGCAATAGCATTTTTCAAATTTTCTACTACAACCCTCTGCGAATATGCCATACAAAATATGCATTCAATGCACGTTCTTAAATGCCTTCGTGAATTATTCACGCCACATATGCATACATATATGAAGATGAACGGCAAGAAGTACGTGCATATATAGATTCGAGAAGGCATTTATGAATGATGCACGAATGCATTCATGAACGTGAATGGTGTGGATTTTTTATACGTTCTTATTCACGAACGCGAATGCAAATTTTTTTTTTTAATGTTCATGTTCGTGAATGTGAGTGAAGGAGAGTGAATGTTTCCGAACCCTGCATTATTTATTTCGCACTTTTTACGCGAATAACCAAAATAAAACACTGTTTTAAAAACCCGCCATGACTTGGCTACAACAAGGCCATTGAAATAGTTGTGTTCACAGCGAGTAGTAAGTTTTGGTTATATTCACGAACAAACTATGTTATACTATATTCTAGCCAAGGACCCGTGGCGCTGCAAAAACATCGTAACAGATGATGCAGCTTAAAAGCCCTAGTCACACATCGCAAGCGACATCTGTGCTGCTGTGTGATCCAAAGGCAAAGAGATATGTATTCATACATATACAACAAAAAATAACATCAAAACATACACGTATTAACGAACATAGTAGCAATTATCCCACGAAATCAAACAAGCAGTGTTGGTGTAACTAGTATGACACGCTGCGGTTAGAAATTCCTAATTTCTCCTCGGTTCAATGACCACTATAAAGGGAAAAATGAAAAATTTCTAACAACAAATACAAAGCCGTAAGTCTAGTTCCTTAGCAAGAACGAAATTGCAATCACGGTAGCTGGTATTGTTTGTTTGTGAGTTGTTGCTCAGTTTGTTCGTTAATAACAAAAAATAGAATAATTAAAAAAAAAAAAAAAATGATTCGATCGGTCAAATAGTCCATGAAAAATTTTCTACTGTACAATAACATGACCATAACATCAAAGCTCTCATATTCTAGCCAAGGACCGGTGGCGCTGCAAAAACATCGTAACAGATGATGCAGCTTAAAAGCCCTGGTCACACATCGCAAACGACAGATGTCGCTGCTGTGTGATCTAAAGGCAAAGAGATATGTATTCATACATTTACAACAAAAAATAACATCAAAACATACACGTAGTAACGAACATAGTAGCAATTATCCCACGAAATCAAACAAGCAGTGTTGGTGTAACTAGTATGACACGCTGCGGTTAGAAATTCCTAATTTCTCCTCGGTTCAATGACCACTATAAAGGGAAAAATGAAAAATTTCTAACAACAAATACAAAGCCGTACGTCTAGTTCCTTAGCAAGAACGAAATTGCAATCACGGTAGCTGGTATTGTTAGTTTGTGAGTTGTTGCTCAGTTTGTTCGTTAATAACAAAAAATAGAATAATTAAAAAAAAAAAAAATAAAAAAAAAAATTAAAAAATTATTCGATCGGTCAAATAGTCCATGAAAAATTTTCTACTGTACAATAACATGACCATAACATCAAAGCTCTCATATGTTATTGTTTGTTCACTGCACTTAGTTTGTTTACCTTTTTTTTACTTGTTCACTGCACATTTTGTTCATAATATTATATATTATACAAGTTAAGGTATTCTACTGTAGAGCTTTGGTTTTAAATAAGTTGTTTTCTATTTTATGATCACTTTGAAATGTAGAAAGAAAATTTGTGAAATATGTCTTCAGAATAAAATTTGTGATCGAAGAGAAAAGATCATTTTATTAATTTGAAAATATAATTTTCAAAGTTATTATTTGGCGCCCGAGCAGGGACAGCTTTGTTTTTTTAAAAAAAGGATTATACAATCCTTAACCTCAATATTCTTATAAAGATTTTCCTGGAAAATATTAACAAGGCTGTTACAAATGAATCCTGATTTATTTCAACATTGAATGAAAGGATCATATAATCCTACGCTTTTACATACTAATAAGGAATACCGATCCTGTAAAATATTTAAAAGGCTTTCAAAGACGAATCCTAAACCATCCTAACATTAGATGAAACGATCATATAATCTTAAACGATTACATCTCTAAAAGAAATACAGATCCTTCTATTTCAACAATCAAAATAAAGTGTATCAAGCTAGAGTTCACAAATTTAAATAAATCAAGGCATCAATTTACTATATTAAACTCACAATCAATCCCTATCAGAGGAAGGCTAATATTAGAAATTTAATCTTGAAGAATATTTGTAAGTTGATAATATCAAAATTGATGTGCTTAAAATAACTCCTAAAATTGTCCTGCAAAAATAATATCAGGATTATACTTTTTTATGTGAATAATTTTGATAATCTTGTGAAAAAGATTATTAATGTTTTTAAGGGATTGCTTTTATTGAATTTTTGTTTTTTTTGTTTTTTTTTTTAACAAATAATAATTATTCCTTGTAGTAAGATCTTTCGAGAAATTTTTTATAATACTCTTTATTCAAATGGAGATTACACGAAAACAAGTTTTAGAAATTATTAAAGTAGCTAGTGATAATACTAAAAAAGAATTAGAGAATAAACTGGAAGCAAGTGAACAGGCTAGAAAGGAATTATCTGCCAAACTTGATTCGCTTACTTTGGCGCTTGGTAGATTCCAAATACCACATGTTGACTCTTTTATGCCAGTGTCAATAAATCCTGAAATTGTAGTTTAGATTTAGTAAAATCCTTACCGGAATTTACTGGTGATGCTTCTTGTTACCCAGCTTGGCGATCAGCTGCTAAATTAGCTATAAAGTATTACAATGAGGGATCAGATAAATACTATGTCGCTCTAGGTATAATTAGAAATAAAATAACTGGTTCAGCCAATATGACTTTGTCATCTTTTAATACTGTTCTAAAATTTGGAAGCAATATTAGCAAGACTTGATCAGACCTATGCTGATAAAAGACCCATATATGTTTTAGAAAACGAAATTAGTATTCTTCGACAAGGTAATTTGTCTATTGCAGGATATTATGATAAAGTTGAGGAGCATTTAACTCTAATCATAAATAAACATATTAATTACCTATAGTAGTAATAGTGAAATAATAGATGCGTTAAATGAGAAAGCGAGAGAAAATGCTTTACGTGTTTTTATCTCTGGTCTTCGCCGTCCTTTGTGTGATATTCTTTTTTCATCACGGCCCAAAGATCTTCCTACTGCATTAGCTATTGCTCAAGAATTGGAGTCGAATCATAAACGTTATGATTTTGCAAATACTTTTGCTTTAGGTACCATGATTAAACCTAATAATTTTCATAACTTCCGTTCCCAGAATAAACAAAGTCAGTTATCAAATTTAAATTTAAAAAATAAGTCAGAACCAATGGAAGTAGATCCAGGATCATCATTTTATAAACAAAGAACATTAGGTAATAATCCTCTAACTCAAAGTAGGAATAATAATTTTTTTAAACCGAATAATGTTTTTAATCCTGATCAGTTACCAAATCGGTCAGTGCCATTTAAACCTATAAAGGAATTATCTAGCTCTTATGAGAAGCCTTTGCAAAAAATTCAATGCGTAAATTATATGTCTGACAAAATTGATCAGTGTGTTAATGAAACTAATTATAATGAAAATGACAATGGCGAGTTTCAATTTTACCCAAATGATGATGAATCTCAAATTCAAGTTTCAGATTTTAGTGATGAGATAAATTTTTTAAAACAGAATTCACTCCTGCCATTTATTACTAAACAATCAGAGAATGGCCACGAATTTCGTTTTTTAATCGATACTGGTACTGCAAAGAATTATATTAAAAATTTGTCATTTCTTCGTGGAGTTCAGGCAATAGAACATCCGTTTAGGCTAAAGTCAATAAATGGAGTTAATTTAATAAATTATAAGTGTTTAGTTAGTTTGCTGAATCATAATTCTACATTTTATGTGCTTGACACATTGAAAACGTTTGATGGTATTATAGGATATGACTTTTTAAGGGAAATCGGTGCAACAGTTGATACGGAAAATGGATATTTATTTTGTCGAAATGGTAAAGTTGTAATTGAACATTTTAATTGCAATCAAGTTAATTTGATTACAATTGCAGAAGATTCAGTTCCAGTATGTGCACAGAATAGTTTTAGAGATATGATTAACAGTAATATAGACACGTTTGCGAGTCCAAATCGAGCTTTACCCTTTAATACAAATGTAGTTGCTGAAATACGCACAGTTACAGATGACCCTATTTATAGTAGAAGTTATCCGTATCCAATGTCTGCTGTGGAAAATATTAATAAGGAAATAGTTGATCTTCTAAAAGATGGTATAATTAGAAAATCGTATTCTTCATATAACTGCAAATACATCTAATCTAATCTAATCTTGGCTTGCGTCATGATGACGCTTAACCGCCTAGGCGATTTTGGCCGTTTCGAATCAAAGCACGCCAGTCATTCCTTTTTAGCGATAACTGACGCCAATTGGAAACCCCAAGGGAGTACAAGTCATCCTCCACCTGTTGTTTCCATCTCAGTCGAGGCCTCCCCCTTCCTCTGCTGCCGAATTCGGGTGTCGATAGTAAAACTTTCTGTGCTGGAGCTTCTTTTTCCATTCGCATAACATGACCCAGCCAGCGGAGCCTTTGGGCTTTAATCCGCTGAACTATGGTCAGGTCTGCGTAAAGCTCGTACAGCTCATCGTTGAATTTCCTTCGATACTCGCCGTTGGCATCACGGGAAGGACCATAAATCTTCCGGAGAACTTTTCTCTCAAATACTCCAAGGGCCATCTCATCTTCTCTGGATACTGTCCATGATTCCGAGCCGTACATCAGGACTGGTATGATGAGAGACTTATAGAGCATGATCTTTGTTCTTCGAGAGAGGACTTTACTTCTCAATTGCCTACTCAGTCCAAAGTAGCACTTGTTGGCAAGAGTGATTCTCCGTTGGATTTCTAGACTGATATTATTTTCGGTGTTAATGCTGGTTCCCAAATAGACGAAATCTCTCACCGTTTCAAACTTGTAGCCATCAACGGTGACTTGGCTGCCAAGGCGCAGGTGCGCCGATTCTTTCTTTGATGACAGTAGGTACTTCGTCTTGTCCTCGTTCACCGCAAGACCCACTTTTTTCGCTTCTTTATCCAGCCCAGAGAAGGCAGCACTTACGGCGCGGTTGTTAAGGCCAATGATATCAATATCATCGGCATACGCCAGCAATTGTACGCTCTTGTAGAAGATTGTGCCATTGCGGTTTAGCTCTGCTGCTCGAATTATCTTCTCCAGCATCAGGTTGAAGAAATCGCACGAAAGGGAGTCGCCCTGTCTGAAGCCTCGTTTGGTTTCAAATGGCTCAGAGAGGTCCTTCCCGATTCTGACGAAGCTGTTGGTATTGCTCAGCGTCATTTGGCAAAGCCGTATAAGCTTTGCAGGGAAGTCAAACTCAGACATGGCGGTATACAGGCAACTCCTTTTTGCGCTGTCAAAAGCGGCTTTAAAATCGACAAAGAGGTGGTGTGCATCGATCCTTTTATCATGGGTCTTCTCCAGGATTTGGCGTATCGTGAAAATCTGGTCGATGGTAGACTTACCAGGTCTAAAGCCACACTGATAAGGTCCAATCAGTTTGTCCACGATGGGCTTCAGTCTTTCACACAATACGCTAGAAAGAACCTTATATGCGATATTAAGAAGACTGATTCCGCGGTAGTTGGTGGGGTTAGCGGGATCGCCTTTCTTGTGGATTGGGCAGAGCACACTTAAATTCCAATCTGGAGGCATGCACTCGTCTGACCATATTCTGCATAAGAGCTGATGCATGCTTTTTACCAGCTCTTCGCCTCCGTGTTTGAACAGCTCGGCGGGTAGTCCGTCTTTTCCAGGCGCTTTGTTGTTTTTGAGCCGGGATATAGCTATCCTCACTTCTTCATAGTCAGGTGGTGGGACGACCTTTCCATCGTCAGGGATTGGGGTATCGGGTTCAACGTCTCCCTCGCAGTTTAGCAGTGAGGAGAAGTGCTCCCTCCATAATTTAAGTACACTCTGGACGTCGGTTACCAGGTCGCCATTATTGTCCTTACAGGAACTTGCCCCGGTCTTTAAACCTTCCGTCATCCGCCGGATCTTTTCATAGAATTTTCGGGCATCGTTCCTGTCAGCCAGCGTCTCAAGCTCCTCACACTCACGCCTTTCGGCCTCACGTTTCTTTTTTCTGAAAAGGCGTCTCTCTTCCTTTTTCGCCTCACGATAGCGTTGCCATACACTGCGGGTTGCGCCCGTTCGCAACGTCTCCCTGTATGCAGCGTCCTTTTTTTTCCGAGGCTGTGGTGCATTCCTCATCGTACCAGTTGTTCTTGCGGGCTCGCCGAAACCCTATAGTGGCTTCAGCGGCGGTACGTAATGAGTGAGAGATATGCTTCCATTGCTCGGTTACATCGTTAGGTCGAGGATTGCTCTCCGATAGCAGGTGTGAGAGTCGAGTGGAGAAATTAGCAGCTGTCTGTGTCACGCGCAGCTTCTCGACGTCAAACTTTCCTTCCGTTACTGTGCGTACTTTCTTCGCTGCACAGAGGCGTGTGCGTATCTTGGCTGCAACAAGATAATGGTCCGAGTCGATATTGGGAACGCGTAGGGTACGCACGTCTAGAACGGTGGAGCTGTGTCTGCCGTCGATCATGACATGATCAATCTGGTTTCTTGTTCTTTGATCAGGGGACAGCCAGGTAGCTTGGTGTATTCGCTTATGCTGGAACCTGGTACTACTTATGACCATATTGCGGGAAGCGGCGAAGTCAATCAACCTAGTGCCGTTGGGGGATGTTACATCGTGGAGACTGAATTTTCCAACTGTAGGACCAAAGACTCCTTCCTTGCCCACCTTGGCATTAAAGTCGCCGAGCACGATTTTGATATCATGCAGGGGGCAGCGATCATAGGCTTGTTCAAGTTTATCGTAGAAGGAGTCCTTCTCTGCGTCGTCCATCTCCTCAGTCGGCGCATAGGCGCAGATAAATGTTATGTTGAAAAACCTCGCCTTGATGCGGATCGCAGCGAGACGCTCGTCCACAGGAGTGAACGCTAGTACTTGGCGGCGAAGTCTCTTTCCCACCACAAATCCTACACCACGCGCTTTGCCGCGTGTCTGGCCGCTGTAGTATACGTCACAAGGACCGATGGCCGTCTTTCCTTGCCCCGTCCATCGCATTTCCTGCAGGGCGGTGATGTCAGCCTTTGCGCTCGCGAGGACATCAACCAGTCGGGCAGCGGTACGCTCCCTAGAAAGGGTCCGGACATTCCACGTACATGCCCTAATATCCTTCTCATTGTCCTTACTTCGTTTTGCCGGGTCGTCAACATTAAAGGGGGTTCTCATCCGAGGCTTTTTCGATTTTTTCATTGGACTAGATTTTTTACGTGGCGGGTCCCAAACCCAGCGCACAACCCGTTTCGGGGTTTTGAAAATATTTTTACACATTTATATAGCGAGCCGCTTGCTTCAAGACAGACGCCCGCTTGCAGCCGCACCTCATGGTGAACAGACGCTGCGCAAAAGACCTCGGTGAGCCCTTAAACCAAGTATGTCAGAGTGGCCCCACCGAGGCTCCCTCTCTTTCTGCCGCGAGCCTAGAATAGCTCACTATCTCCTTTTAGCGATGATGACTTCACCTGTATCAGCCTCGAGCTGCAGGACTATACCCTCTGGCTGATGTCCGCATACTTTGCGCACGATCGCCCCATCTCTGCACAGGATAGGCTCAGCAAGGCGGTAAAGGAGGCCCAACTCAAGGGGTTTCCGATAGTCATTGGAGCCGACGCCAACGCGCACCACCTCGCATGGGGCTCAACCGACCCAAATACAAGGGGTGAGTCTCTTTTTGATTTTATCATAGAAAACAACCTCTGTATCTGTAACTCTGGGGACAAACCAACTTTTGTCACCTCGAATAGGAGGGAAGTTCTAGACATTACTCTGGTTTCAGGACCTTTCTCTGACTTAGTTAAGGAATGGAAAGTTTCCGATGATAACTCCTACTCTGACCATATGTACGTAACTTTTAATCTGCTTCTGCGACCTCCGCCTATGGCGGTTTACAGGAACAGGAGACGTACGGACTGGGACCTTTACAAAGTGGTCCTGTCCTCTACCCTCCAAGAAAACGCTTCTCACGGTAGGTCTTGCCTACCGATAAGATCTGATGAAGCGCCTCTCTCAGACATATCGTTTGCTTCTCTCGGTGAGCTAGACTCACCGTCTAAGATAGACGAAGCAGTAGATCTTGTCACCAATTCTTGTAACGCTGCCTTCATAGCAGCCTGCCCGGAGATTAAAAAAAGGGGTAGAAAGAAACCGTACTGGTGGACCCCTGAAATCTCCGAGCAAAGGAAGAACAGCAGAAAACTCTTTAATCAGGCAAAACAGACAGGGAACTGGTCCCCCTACAGGGACGCCTTAAAATCTTTTAAGAAGTTAACCAGGAGAGCCAAAAGGGAATCCTGGAAAAACTTCACAAGCAATATTGAGGAAGTCTCGGAGGCAAATCGCCTACGTAAGGTCCTCTCCAAAAACCCTACTCCTCTCAGCTGTATTCGTACAGCTGATGGAGAATGGGCCTCATCTAGTGCCGAAATCCTGGATACCCTGGTCACGGCCCACTTTCCGGGCAGCACCTCTCAACCATACCTACCCTCGAACTCGCAATCTAACCCAAGGCCGTCGAGGCCCTTGGACCACATAGTCAGCAGAAAAGGAGTTAACTGGGCAATCAGGTCCTTCAAACCCTTCAAATCTCCGGGACTAGATGGTATATTTCCCGCCGAACTACAAGCAGCGAGCGATCTTATTAGTCCGCTGCTAACTCAAATCTACAAGGCATGCCTCAACCTGGCCTATATCCCCACGGAATGGGCCAAGGCAAAGGTAGTCTTTATACCGAAAGGAGGCAGGACATCCTGCAATAACCCAAAGGATCTCAGACCTATAAGTCTGACCTCTTTCCTCCTAAAAATTCTAGAAAGATTGCTAGATGCCTACATTAGGCGAACGGCAAATCCAGGACTAATCTCCAACAGCCAGCATGCCTACTCCAAGGGCAAGTCCGTAGAGACGGCTCTACACGCTATCACCTCTGGGATAGAGAAGGGACTTGCTTTCAAGGAGTTTACGCTCGGCATTTTTCTTTACATAGAAGGGGCTTTTAACAACGTTCTTCCAACAGCGGTAACGAGCTCCCTGCGTTTGCTGGGAGTGGAAGAGCCTCTAGTGGAGTTCGTTGAACTCCTTCTCCAAAGAAGAACCATTATTTCCGAAATGGGCAATTCTTCACTTACAAGGTATGCCAACAGAGGAACCCCCCAAGGGGGTGTTCTCTCTCCTCTACTTTGGAACCTGACGGTGAACACTCTTTTATCTAGACTAAAGTACACCGGCTGCCAGGTCATTGCCTATGCAGACGACATAGCCCTGACGGCTACTGGCAAGCATCCTTCGGTGCTTAGCGAACTCTTGCAAAATGCGCTGAATCTAACAAAAACCTGGTCTGAGGAATGTGGACTAAGCATCAGCAGTGAAAAAACTGAGATGGTGCTCTTCACCCGCAGACGCAATATACCAGATTTCACCGCCCCATCGCTGAATGGGAGGGTGATCAAACTCTCTACCGAGGTTAAATACCTTGGCGTAATTCTTGACAAAAGGCTGGACTGGAGGCGTAATATGGAGGAACGCTCCAGGAAAGCCACAATGGCGCTCTACGCCTGTAGGTCGGCAATCGGAAAAAAGTGGGGTCTTCAGCCCCACATTGTCCACTGGATCTACACGGCAGTGGTGCGACCTATACTATTCTACGCCGTCACCGTATGGTGGCCGGCTCTCGAGATCGAATCTAACAAAACCAAAGCCACAAAGGTGCAACGGATGGCAGCAATGCTTATTAGCGGTGCCCTCCCCTCCACTCCCACCAAGGCTCTTGAAACCATACTTTTTCTTCTTCCCACTGACCTGTATGGGAAATTTACTGCCAGTTGCAACGCAGCTAGGCTCAACGCACTAGAACCCTGGAGGGACTGCAGGTTTGGGCATACCCAAATCCTGAAGCAACTCCCCAACTCTTACTTAAAGCTGGACTACGCAATACCACGGCCTTGCTGGGATAACAAGTTCGAAACGTGGAGAGAAGCGAGTGGAAAAATTGCGTGAAACCGGGAAGTGAAGAAATCTCCGTTTTCACGGACGGCTCTAAACTAGACAACAAAGTCGGCAGTGGAATCTTCTCAAGTAAGCTCGACATTAATATGAGCTTACGCCTTCCAGACCACTGCAGTGTCTTTCAGGCTGAGCTTATAGCTATCTGGGAAGCTGCTCGCTATCTGATTAACCTGCCAGTGACTAACTCTATCTCCATTTTTTCCGACAGCCAAGCTGCCATAAAATCCCTGCAAAGTAGTAAGACGTCGTCACTAGTGGCGATTAAGTGCAGGGAAGCTCTAAATAAGCTATCCGATAAGTGCAGCCTGAGTATAATATGGGTCCCAGGCCATAGTTTTGTATCGGGTAACTGCGCTGCCGATGAGCTAGCAAGGAAGGGCACCTGTCTACATACAATCACCTCCGGCAGCTGGGTGAGCCCCCCTCTAAATACATGCAAGCACTGGCTGCGTTCCCGGTTCATAGAACAAGCCGACGCAAGATGGGCCATGGAGCCGACTTGCAGAACGTCCAGGCAAATTTGGCCCAAACTTAACGAAAAAAGGTCGCAATCGGTAATTCATCTGAATCGCCTATTCATTAGCCCACTAGTGGGCCTTCTTACAGGACACTGTCTTATGGGAACCCATGGCGCTCTCATGGGCCTCTATACAAATGACTTCTGCCGCAGCTGCAGGGACGAGGAGGAGATAGAAAGTGTAGAACACTATCTATGCCACTGTCCCGCTCTGTCGAAAACCAGGTACCGATGTCTCCGCAAACACTCCTTTGGATGCCTCGCGGAGCTAGAATCTGCAAATATAGATGATTTTCTGCGCTACATCAGACAAACGCGCTGGTTTAGCTTCATGGGTGTATGAACTCCGGCCCTAAACACATCGAACCTTGGGGGATCCGTCTGTCTGTCATCACCATATAGAGTTGCAACGTATACGTTGCACTTTGTATGGGGGTGACGGGCGGACGGATCCCTTCAAGGTTTTTATGTGTTTTTGAGGCCTCCTGCCTCGACCCGTCCCAGCGGAGAGGTCGTATGTCAGAAGGTTTCTTACAAAACTTTTTGGGGGATGCGACCTTTCTGCTGGGTCAGGTCGATCTACAGAAAGGGAATTTAGGGCTCCTTTCGTGGTATCACAACGGACCAAACTAAGGCCCACGTGAGCCTCCGCGTGGACTGCGGAGGCAGCCACTTTAACATAACATAACATAACAAGAGTCGGGATTGGGCAAGGTCACACAGCAACCACACCCCAATACACCCCAAATACATGTTGTAACAAGAAAAGGGTTGGATGATAAAGGCAAGCAGAAGCTACGAATGGTAATTGATTTACGAAAAATCAATGAAAAAACTATCTCTGATAAATATCCCATACCCGATATTTCTGTAATTTTATACAATTTAGGACGGTAAAAATTTTTACTACTCTTGATTTAAAATCAGGATTTCATCAAATTAATTTATGTGAAAAAAATAGGAAAAAAACTGCATTTAGCATTAATAATGGAAAGTATGAATTTTGTCGCTTACCGTTCGGATTGAAAAATGCAGCAAGCGTTTTTCAGCGTGCGATTGATGATGTTCTACGCGAAGAAATAGGTAAAACGTGTCATGTTTACATTGATGACATTATTATTTTCTCACCTGATAAAAATACACACATAAGAGATGTGGATAAAATTTTAAAAATGTTAGGCCAATCCGGAATGAGGGTATCATTAGAGAAGTCAAACTTTTTTAGGACATATGTTGAGTTTTTGGGATTTATGGTTTCACAAAATGGTTTACGAACCTGTCCTGATAAGGTCCATGATATAATTAACTATAAAACTCCTGAGACATTACGAGGGTTGCGATCCTTTCTTGGTTTAGCTGGTTACTATCGCAGATTTGTTAAAAATTATGCTGCAATAGTGAAACCATTAACAAAATTTTTGCGTGGTGAAAATGGCCGTGTAGATGCAAATAAATCAAAATATGTTAAAATTAATTTTGATCGTGAATCAGAGTTGGCTTTTACAAAAATTAAAAATATTCTCGCTTCAGAAGATGTACTGTTGAGCTATCCAGACTTTAACTGTCCATTCGAGTTAACAACTGATGCTTCATCAAATGCCTTAGGAGCAGTGTTATCTCAGAATAATAGACCAATAACGATGATTTCACGAACTCTTTCTTCAACTGAGCAAAATTATGCGACAGACGAACGTGAGATGTTAGCTATAGTATGGGCGTTAAAAGCGTTGAGACATTATTTGTATGGTACAAAAAATGTAAAAATATTTACTGACCATCAGCCTCTATATTCTCGATTTCAGAGAAAAACCCAAATACAAAAATGAAAAGATGGCGTGCATTCGTAGAAGAATTTTTGCCAATTTTTTATTATAAGCCTGGAAAGAACAAAGTAGCTGATGCTCTTTCAAGACAATATATTAATAACCATACTACTACTTTGGAAACACAACATAGTGAGGAATCTTCTACAAATGTTATTGAAACTGTTAAATGTCTGGTTAATCACTTTAGAAATCAAATTATTTTAGCTAAGGGATCATCTTCTAATAAAATTTCAAAAGTTATTTTTAACAAATTTAGACGCCATACTATTGTTTTGAATTCAGTTGAAAGCTTGATATTGATGTTCAAAATCCTTTAGTTTCTTCATTTCTGGGTATAAAATTTAGGCATACTGTGTTATTAGTAATTGACTTGACTAATAAAAATGATCAGCTTGAAGTTATAACTACTGAACATAATCGAGCCCACCGTTGTATACTTGAAAACTATAAGCAAATTATTAGTGAATATTATTTTCCTGATATTAAAAAGTACTTAAAATCAATTATTACGAATTGTAAGATATGTTTAGAAAAAAATAACAGCGGAAACCATCTAATTTAGTAGTTGGGAAGACTCCAATACCAAATTATTGCATTTTGATATATTCATAACAGACAAAAAGTACTTTTTAACATGCGTGGATAAGTTTTCAAAATTTGCTATTATTAAACCAATTGATTCTCGATCTACTGTGGATATTATAGAAGCTTTATTAGAAATTTTGTTAGTATTTAAAAACACGAAGGTAATTGTTTCAGACAATGAGAAGGCTTTTCAATCAAATGCTATTAAAACTTTATTAAGAGACCATTTCTCAATTGAACAATTTTTTATTCCAACATTGCATAGTGAAACCAATGCGCAGGTCGAAAGATTCCATTCAACATTAATGGAAATAGCTCGTTGTATTAAGGAGCAACAGCAGTTGAATGAGACAGTGGACCTTATTTTGTTAGCAACTAACAAATATAATAATAGTATTCATTCCACAATAAACTCTAAACCTATTGAAATATTTCAAAATTGTTCAACTACACCTTTTCCAGCTGTATTTGAGAAAAGGTCACATGTATTTGAGAAACGCGCAAATCTATTTGAGAAAAGGAAAATGTATTTGAGAAAAGTGAAAATGTATTTGAGAAACGGGCAAATCTAAATCTGAGTTTTGTACTATTGCACACTCATACACAGTAACTCGTATAAAATCTAGTAAATTTTAAATGGCTGTAATTATTTTAATAGTTAAGATAACCGCACATGGCATACCATTTTGGAAGCTTCAAAGCTTCAGCTTTTAGAGTATGTAAAAATATTTTGAAAAAAGTTTCAAAAATTAAAAGAAAATACACTTTGAAAAAAATGCCATTTTCCCCATACAAAATATATGGGAAAGGGCGAAAAAAAATAGCCAACCCTAAGGGTTAAGTTAGAGCGCTAATTTTTTGCAAGGTTTATTTTCTCATCAATACCTAAAGTTTTAAGGGGTAAGACCTAAAAAAATACCAGTTTTTTTTTTTTTTGAATCACCCTAATGTATGCATATTATGTACATATATCAAAAACACAGCACATAAAACCAACACGACACGCAACATTACCATTGATATAACAAACTAAAGCTTTCGGCAGAATCAGTCCGTCAATACGTCACGTACGTGACGTACGTCGTGACAAAACGTACGTACCGCACAGGGATGGCACATAGCAATTGACGTAAGTCATGTTGAAGTACACAGATATGTCAACAAAGTAATTGGCGCAAAACGAAAATTATTAAAAAAAACATAACAAAAGCAAAATTTCGGTTAAAAACATGGAAAATATTCAAGTAATACTTGTTATAGTCACAATTTTCACAATCCCGTTGTCAAATTGGCGGTAAAATTGATTTTGACATTTGTCACGCAGCTGACGTTCCGTCAAAGTAGAAAATTGGCGAAGGATACCGGATCCGTTGACTGATACTTTGTCAATGTAGCGTTTTACATGCAAAATACACACATCCTACTCGGCTGTCAGTTTCTTCCTTTTCCGGCAAGTACGTGACGGACTGATTCTGCCGAAAGCTTAACAACTTGAGCTATTAGCGAGTAATAGGTGTTGCCAGACATGTGTTAATGAACACGTACATTTCTTAAGGGGCGTCCATCTCAGTTGAAAATAACCTAAAGGGAGAGGGAGGTTAAAAACGCTTAAAAATTACGAATTGTGCTTTTTAGTATAAATTAATGGATTTCAATATTGCAATGAACGCATTCTACATACAATGGATTGAAAGCGCCAGTGCCTTTTTTGTTCTGGATGAAAAAACGCTGTTTTATTATTTGCAAAAGCGCCGTGATTAAAAATTTTTTTTTCCTTTTCTCGGTTATAGAACAGCGCCGCAGACAAAAATTTAAAAAAAATCGCTCGATTTTTCATAAAACATTTACCTAACATTTTTTTTTTTTTTTTTCAAAACACCACAGGTTTCTTGGTTATGGGAAAGCGCTGCAGGCGAGAATTTTTAATAAAAAATCGCGCGATTTATTTAAAATTTTTTCCTGCGGCGCTGTTCCATAACCGAGAAAAGGAAGACATTTTTTTAATCACGGCGCTTTTGCAAATAATAAAACAGCGGTTTTTTTATCCAGAAAAGCGCCACAGGCGAAAATCGCCCGATTTTTTATCATCATCAATTAACAGTTTCTCATCATATTATAATTATAGGTTAGTTATAACTACTTTATGGGTTAGTTATAGCTACTTTAGAGGTGAGTTATAACTACTTATGGGTTAATTATAACTACTTTACGAGTTAGTTATAACTACCTGATAGCGCTTTTGGTTGTAAATCGCGTGATTTTTATTCCAAATTTTCTTTATTTTTATGGTAATGAATGGAAATGGTATTCTTTTTTGATATTTGACTGTTAGTTATGAGTACTTCATAGGTTATTGTTATCCGAAAGTGGTGATACTCTCATAATAAACACCTAACTACTTTATGCGTTCGCCATAACTAGTTTATGGGTTATTGACACCAAAAAGTGCAGCTTATATTTTATAAACCTTTGGGTTAGTTTTATAACTACTTTATCGGTTTTTGGTACATAGTTGTTTGTTAGTTATCACTTCTTCCATGTTAGATACTATTTTGTAGAAGTTTAAGAGATTCAAATTACCTGATTGGGTTTGAGTCATTTTAAATGAATAATTTTTATCAATAACACTTGTTAAACACTGCATAAAACTTTTAAAGCGAGTAAGCAAAAGTCCCAAGTGAATCTTCACTATGCCAAGGCAGCTTCGGATGTTCTTAGCAGAAGATTCAGCAGAGCAGGTTTGGGAGTTGCCTTCATTCAAGAACAATGGATTTTACATGGTTCGGTAAAAGGTTTAAGCAGTACTGACTGTAAATTAATATATGCCACCGGTTCCCGTCCCAGGGCGGCGATGCTTCTAAACAAGAAACTGTCGTTTATCCCGCTCCTACAGTTTATGACGGCTGATTTGGTTGCAGTTTGGGCAAAAATTCCAACCCCAAGAGGTGAAAAAGAGGCCATTTTGGCATTAGCTTACTTTCCCGGTGAGGAGGAAACAGCCCCTAATGCTGAATCCAAATCCCTCATTGAGTATTGTCAACAGAAGGGCATCCCATAAATAACAGGGGTGAGCACCTCCTGGAGTTTATTAGTAGTCATAACATCAATGTCATAAATCGTGGTAATGAATCGACTTTTGTTAATGCTATTAGAGGTTCTTGACCTTACTCTATGTAGCCAAAACATGGCCTTCGCTGTCACAAATTGGCACGTCTCGGGGGAGGAATCAATGTCGGACCGGAAACATATTGTGTTCGACATTGGTCACTTCTCTGAGCATGAGTCCGTTTTCAGAAATCCAAGGAAGACGAAATGGGAACTATTTCGCTTCACCATGGAAGAAAGTGGCAATTGCTTACAAAAAACGATAACTACGGTGCGTGAGATTGAGGCAGAAGCTGAACAATTTCAGTCGGATATTATAACGGCTTTTAATGAGAGTTGTCCCCAGGCTAAAAAACGTGTACAACGGGATGTGCCTTGGTGGAACAAAAAGCTTGCACAATTAAGATGTCAAGCAAGAAGGTTGTTCAATACAGCTAAAGACACGGGAGACTGGGAATCCTATAAAAATGCCCTAACCTCCTACAATAAAGAACTTAGGAAGTCTAAGAGGGCGACTTGGAGAGAACACTGCGAAAACATTAAAGATCTTCCTACGGCAGTGCGGCTCCAAAAGGCCCTTGTGAGAGGCCATAGCAACGTCATTGGTACTCTGAAGAATTCAGATGGGAGCTACACCAAGCAGCCGGAAGACACATGCAAGCTCTTGCTTGCTACTCACTTTGCAGACTGTACACCAGGCTATCAACACTCACATCCTATAGTAGATGATTCTCCAACTATTAGTGGAAGAGAAAAGAGCCTGGCAGCAAAGCTAACCAATGCCAAAAATGTCCAATGGGCTTTATCGACTTTCAGTCCTTTCAAATCCCCAGGACCGGATGGGGTCTATCCTTGTCTGTTACAGCAAGGAATTAACTATACAGCTCCAGTCCTATCAAATTTATATAGAGCATCCCTGCTGCTAGGAAATATTCCTAACAGGTGGACAGAGGTTAAGGTTGTTTTTATACCAAAACCAGGGAAACCGCAACAACCACTACCCTGCCTTTACTACAACTGGAACTAAGACTCCAACAAACAACAAATTAACTTATATTTAAACAACCACAACTAACAAACAAAAATTATGAAAAATTAAACTGCAAACAAAGAATCTACAAAAAAATAAAACTAGAGTATAATACAACCGGCACTTTGAGGGACATACTAAACTCCCCGCTTTACCAGTATTTCACGTGTGTGAAATACACATAGCCAAAAAAAAAAGAATTCCAGTTTCAGCTATCCATCTTCTAAAATCTCTAAACTCATTTTGCCAAATTTTAGCGACTTTTGCGATTCCAATAAAAGAAAATCTTTATAAATCTCCATCTTTGGTTGATTTTTTGGCGCATTTAGCGATGAACACAAAAAGAATCAGATAAGGTATGTCAGACGTTTTTGACAGCTGCTAAGCTAAATTTGCGATTCTGCAATTTTAGCCATCTCGTAAAATCTCCAATTTTCTCCAAAAGTTGGCAAATTTTGGCGACGAAAAAAAGTTGTTGCTAAAACGCAAGAAATAGGAAAAGGGTAGAACTATATTGGTTTAGGCCCTAAAAATACTCAAAAACAATAAATACGTGTGATTTATAAGAAAAATTGATATTTAATTATGTATTCCCCATAATTTAGGAAATTGCATTCTTTTCTATCCTACCAAATCTGCTAAAAAAACGTCGGAAAGCGTCGGGAGAGGAATCTTAAGTCGAGTTTCAGTCCCAGAAATCATAATCCGGAGTCAAAAAAGTTATATTATTTTTCATTTAAAAGTTATAACTAAAAAACATTGTTTGTTTCCGTATAACAATTTTGTATAAGTAGTATATATAGTGAAAAACTCACTAAATAATTGAATTAAGGTGTAACAATATAAAGTCTGTTCTTAACCGACTTTATTAAGCAAGCACAAATCTTTTTAACGTAAATGCAATTTATTTTGTAGTTAAAAGGTAGAGTAACGCTGAAAATTAAAGGGTTAGTAGCTAGTAACTTCGGGCGTTTTGGTCTACTTCTGCTTTTTCTGAGTTGTAAAGGATGCAATGTTACTGGCTGTTGGGGCAAGGCAACGGTGGCAAGTGGCATTTTGGCATCCCGCTAGCTCGTCGGTTTTTGCTCACCAGCCTTGCCTGCAGCTACAGAAAACAAAAAAAGGTTCATGCCTGGGTGAAGTCTAAATAGATAGATAAGAAAGGAAAAGAGTTGAAAGAGAGAGGCCTGTCCGTGTCAGGTGGAGTCATCCCTCCCCTCTCGTTCATAGATCATGAACGACCTTGGACTCCACTTTGACTCCGCTCACCGAGTGGAGTCCCCTTGTCCTGACACATGTCTCTCCGTCAGTTATCGTCCTACATCCCTAACCTGTCTAGTATATCCTAGTGGCCCCACATTCACGTCCCCTCCAATGCACCAGTGCAACACCCACACCAATTGCAAGGTAATATAGCAGGGCATTGTAGTTTGTAATTCACCCCATGCAAAAGATGCAAATTGATGAGTAAAACGACTAAAGTTTCGTTACGCAATTTTACAAACTTATTTTTATTAACAAAACCGGGAATGAAAAGAGTAATTAAACTAAACGTAAAAATTCAACACCCAAGCTTAAGTCTAAGTAATCAAAAACCCAAGCGGACAAAAAAAATCAATTCTTCTTAACTTACAACTAAAAATATGAGGAAAAAAAATCTAAATGTAGGTATCAATTCACAAAGAAATGTATCTTACAGATATGAAACTAAAAAAAAAATATATCTTAAACAACTACCACTATGGGCTTATTCACTAAAAAAAAGGATCAAAAATCAATCGCCGAATCAAGCAGTAATTAAGTAAAAGGAGAAAAAAATGGTTTTCATAAAAATCCACCGTAATTATAAAAAAATCACCCTCGAAATAAACTTCAATCAGATGAAAATTAGTAAAGACGAAAGTAAAAAAAAAAGCTTTACAATAAAAGAACAAAACTCTGATTTATCGGACGACCACTTCTCTACCCACCTAGCTTCCAATATTAGCATATATATACGTATGAAAAGTGCAAATTTTATTTTGGTAAATATACCTTAAGAATTAGCACTTACCGCGGAGAGAGGGTTGCTGTAAGAGAGGCTTAACACACGTATATCGTAAAAATTCCTATGTTGGAAATTTTCCAATGCCCACTGGTAGATAGGAGCGGAGACAAATGTTTCTGGAATGTTATACGGACGCGCGGCTGCCGTCCGAATCAAAGGCAAAGAATAGGGCTCTAAATAATTAAAAAGGAAAATGATTGTTTCGCGGGCAAGAACTATTAAACAAAGCAATCAGAAAAGTAAAACAAATTAATAATGCGAGTGCAACTGAATTACCGTGAACACATCAGAAAAAAATTAAGACCGAAAAGGTTAAACTAAATGCGAAATATTATTAGGTAGTTATGTCTTTGCCTGAATAAAAATACAACAAAAAAACAATGATGCGGGAGGAAGGAATGGGGGAGTGGGCACGGAAAATGGTGAAGCGAAATTATATAGGTGTTAAGGAGGGAGGTGTGGGAAAAGGAAAAGTGTGATAAATCCGCTGAATCAAAAGCTATAAGTCAAAATAACGCGGAGCTAGGCTTTAATATTTACACCGAAATAGTTATGGATTTTGGCGATACTGCAATAGCATGAAAGCCAACAAAATATACTATAAATATGTAAAGAACATCCGAGGAAAGAAAAAAGCAAAAAAAAAAACAAACAAAGAAGGGTTTGATAATTATAAAGAAAGGGCCTAAGAAAAAAAACATCGGGAAAATTCCGGCGAAAGGCGAGTAAAAAGATACCGAAGGTAAGGCAAATAAAAAAACAGTTTTCGGAGATGACGACTATTGATTAAAACGGAATGCTTAATAAATACAAACCAAAGACTAACTTGGTAAAAAAAGGCAATGATTTGGTATATAATTAATATTAGGATGGGTCGAAGTTCAAAAAAAATATATATATAATAAAATTAAGATAGGTAACTGTGCTGCGATTTTTAAGTGGCTATAAAGGAAATTAAAATTAAAACTATTGAAAAAAAAACCAAATTAAACTTAATTATGTTAACTTTAACAAAAGCAATATGAATATCTTAGATAGGGAAGGCTAATCAATAATAGGCAATGAAGTTAACATTAGGGTGGTTCGGACATCTAATAGTGATGCAATCAAATAATTGTTCGGAAATTTAACTAAGGAAGAAAAGCTTTGTTGTTAGGCTGGCTTTAGGTCAATTTCCGCAAAAAATAAAACACAAGTGTTTTTCTTTTTAAGGAAATTATGATAAAAGTTATCTTACAGGAACAAGATAAATTTAACTATTGAGACATGATGTAATTAAAAATGGAATCTAAATGTATAAGGTATAAAGCGGCAGCGGCGAGTCGTTGCTCCCTCTCCTCGTTCACGCAAGTGGAATAGGATGATTGGGTATGGGTGCTGTGGCAGAAAATGTTTAGTGGCCTCTTGTTGCCTCTAAGCGTGGAGTCCAGCACCGGAATATGCTTCCCCTTTTTCCTCAAAAGTGCTTATCCCTTAGCTCTTTGTTGGTGCGGAGATGTAAGGTTTGCGGCGTGAGATTTCCTATAGGGAAAAGTGGTATGATTTAGGGATTGGTGGTATCGGAATTTTGAAGTTCGCAGGGAATGTGAAGCAAGTAATCTTTATTTTGCATTTAAGTTTCATTTTCAGATATTTCAAACACCCTTTTTTTTGTTAACGGGTAAAATTTCTGTTTCCTTTTTTTTTTTCTTTTTGGTGTTGTGCTTACTTCACTTCCCTTTTGACCCCTTAGAGTACACTTTCACTTTTTATTTTATAGGTACCTGGATAGCGGTCGAATACCGGCGCCGTTGGTTGTGACCCGTTATTGCGGTGTCATACAAAGACACTTTGTTATCTCGTATAGGTATATGATATTCACTTTTTAATCAACTCCCGAACTAACAAAACACACTTATCTCTTTGGACTCCACTTTCTATTTAAGATAGGGAATGGACTCGTTTTGCGATCGTACCCCATTAGCGGAAAATTTTGCTTTTCACCATTCTCACTCAAAGCCGAAGGACACTCATACATAAATCCAGATAAAGCGGGACACGACAGATATACTTTCACGACACCAATTTCACCCATACTAACAGATACATATCCATACATCTAAATACATGTATTTGACGTTCGTCACGTTACTAACACATACATACAAGGGAAACTCCGTTGCTGTCAACCACACAGATACAGCGGTGTACGGAATTTTACAATGTGGCATTAACCCACAGGCTGCCGCTATAGGCTCGGATGCCGCCGATGTTGCATGCAACATGGAGCGTGTCCGTAAAAAGATTCAGAGCGCAGCCTGTCTTATTTTGGTTTTGGTGTGCCCAACGTGTGGCTTCGACCCACGACCTAAAGCCGGGCTATCCCCTTACTTATTCTCTATTTATTTCAAGGTAACACGTATTTCTTTTATGGGCAGCACTCAGAATTATTTCTACTAGGAACCTATATCACAGTTTACCCTATATCTAAAAGACTAGAATTGCATGCAGGTTAACTTAAAACTATATCACAGGTAAGTATCTAAGCCTAAATCACAGGTGAGTATTTATATCTGTATCACAGTTTTGCCAGTTAATATAAAGGGTGTCAATAATAAAAAAATTAAATAGATTAGTCAATAAATGGGCAAATAAATAAATAAATAATCACAAAAAATTTAATTAATAAATAAAAAAAATAAATAAATACAAATATAGTTACGGAGGAAAAAAAGAAAAAGGTATAAATAAATGTCAACATAGGTATGTCCCGTCAAGTCAAGCAGATTTATGCAACAAAAATATCTCTAGCATGGTATACGCCTATTTTCTTTCCCTTCATATCGCCGAGTTCGTACATTGAATTTCCAATCGCTTTCAGGACTACACACTTAACTTGCTTTGGGACAAGTTTAGCATTGTAGTTTTCAACCTTCGAACTCTGCTTGAAATTTCGGCGGTATACCACTTGTCCGGTTTGGAATTTCACGTCTTTGCTTCTCGTATTATAAAACTTTTTGCTCCGCTCATGTGCTAGTTTGAGTTCTCTCATGATCGAATCCCTTATGCTCTGTAACCTATCGGCTCTAGTATCTATCTCTACATCTGCATCTTTAACTGCCCCCAATTTGCGGCATATTGCATATGATGCCCATGTTGCATCATGGGCATGCCAAATGTGGCATAGTATGGGGAGCAGTTTATTGATGAGTGTATAGAACTGCGCAGGGCAAAAGCCGCATCGCTGATACACCTATCCCAATTCTTTTGGTTATCTTTGATGAAACATCGTACTATCTGTAGCACTGAGCGATTGACCCTCTCCGCTGCATTCCCTTGGGGGGAATAGAAAGCGCTTCTTATATAATTAACTCCATATCTCCCTAAAAACTTCGCAAACACGTCGGAGACAAATTGTTTCCCATTATCTGAATGAATGTATTCCGGAACCCCAAAGATGTGAAAAACCTCTTTTTCTAAAAATTTAATTACATCTAGGGACGTGGCTTTACGCATAGGTTTCAAAAACACAAACTTAGAAAAATGATCAAGACACACAAACACATAAACATTACCCTCACTAGTACGTGGGTATGGACCCATAAAGTCAATAAACAAACGTTGGAAAGGTCTTCCGGTTACGTGTTGCTTTCCCATGGGCGGTTTATGAAACACGTTTTGAGTTTTGTTTCCCTTGCATACCTCACATTCTTTCAGGAAGGTTTGTACATCGGTTAACATACCAGGCCAAAAGTACTTTTCGCGTATTCGGGCTAAGGTTTTGTGGATGCCCCCGTGGCCGGCCGAAGGTGAGCTGTGGGAGGATTCCACCAACCCTGCTCGCAACTCCGACGGTACCCAGAGTTTCCAGGCTTGGTCCTGCTGAAGCTCGTCCCCCTGTCAAACTGAGTCCGTTTATATACGTAGCCGTCTGACACGCACAGTTCTGGAAGTTTGTCTTGGTTCTCAGTCACCGTTTTCCGAAGTTCGTCATACTCTTCAGTTTTAAAGTAGTCCGAGTCTAAGTCAATGTCCATTAGTCTGTCTGATAGCTGCATTTCCTCCATATGCGCTCGCGACAGCTTATGGGGTACTACATTGAGAGCTCCTTTTCTGTGCTCGATTTCAAAGTCGTACGCCTGAAGTTTTAAACTCCACCGCGCGAGTCTCCCAGAAAGGTCTTTCTGGTTCATCAACCATTTGAGACTCGCGTGATCAGTGATGATCGTGAAGGGTAAACCTTCGACGTACGGCCTGAATCGTTTCACACTTATCACCGCAGCGTAGCACTCCAGCTCGGTGATGCTGTAATTACGCTGCGCCTTATTTAGTTTGGCGGAAATGTAAGCTATTGGTCTTTCGTTGTTCTGGTCGTCTAACTGAAAGAGTACCCCGCCCACTCCGTCGATTGAAGCATCGTACTGGATTTTTTCTTTAGTGAGACAGTCGTGCAACGGTGCTGCAATGGTTGCGTAGTCTTGGATAAAACGTCGGTACCAGCCTGACATCCCTAAGAACCGTCTGAGCTGTTTTGGCGTTTTAGGTTCGGGGAAATCCCTCACAGCCGCAACCTTGTTCGCATCGGTTCGAATGCATCCCTCGCCCACTACATACCCTAGGTACCTAACTTCCTTGAAACAAAAATTGCTTCACGTAAACCCTTAGCGACCTTTTCCAACAACACTTAATGAGTCGGAAAATCCACAGAACAAACTAACAAGTCATCTAAATACACAAAAACACTATCACGCAAAGAAGAGGGTATAACCTTGTCCATGAGTCTACACATTCTTTGCGCTGCATTACACAGTCCAAAGGGCATGACTGTGTAATGATAAAGGGGACGCCCTGGCACTGTAAACGCTGTCTTTTCTCTGGACTTCTTTTCCAAAGGTATATGCCAAAAGGCATCTTTAAGGTCGATGGCCGAAATGAACCTCGTGTTTTGGAGTCGGCTGAGAATCCCATCGATGTTCGGAAGTGGATAAGCGTCCTTAATAGTTCGCTCATTCACTTTCCTCGCATCAAGACAGAGACGCTTCTTTTCACCCTTTATCACCAGCGATACGGGAGAGCTCCAGCTACTGTTGCTCTCCTCAATCACCCCTAGACCCAGCATGCGGTCTAGCTCTGCAAAAACGAGTTTTTGGATCGCTGGTGATATCGGATAGTGTCTCTGTTTCACTGGGAGATTCTCATCCGAGACCTCAATCACGTGTTCCTCCACGTTGGTTTTCCCTAACCCCAAGACAGCAAAAGATGGGTACTGCGCATTGACCCTTTCTAAAGCAACACTTTGCTCTTTCGTCAGGCCATGTTGCACGGCATCGAACGATAAATCGCCCTCAGCGGGTACCAATTCTGCAACGGCAGTGTGGGCTCTAGGTCTTTGACTTCTCCTTCCCACAAGACGGGCAGAGTGATAGCACCTACCACTGGCGTTTCACCGCCGTTTGCCGTTCTAATGTTTTGGTTGGCCAACTTAATGATGCTATCTTCTCTACCGTCTATCAAATTCTCAAAATTTTTCCCTAAACAATTCGCGCCAGCCCCGAATCTAATAAAGCTAGAACATCCTTGCCTCCAATCTTAGTTTTTGCGAAGAAACGGTTATCTCCCTTAAGAGTTACGATAGTTGACACTATCTTGTGAAGAATTCTTTTCATAATTTTTTCGCTTTTCGCGCATCTTCTTAATTTTATAGTACCTCCTCTTTTCCTTTTTAAGATTTCTTCCGCAAATATCCTGTGTCTAGCTTCATCGTATTCCATCTTCCGCTGGTGTAGGCTTTTTGGCACGACTTTCTTCCCTTCTATTGCACTGTCCCTATCCAAAACACCGCTTTCTCTATGCGTAGCCCCGATAACTCTCTTTAAAATTTGCACCCTGGGTTGGACTCCAGGTGGACTTTCTCCTGGCGAGAGCCCCCGGCAATCTCCGCCAGTTGGGAGTTTCCCTTCGCAGGTTTAAAATTTTAAAGAGAGTTATTTTTACTCGCCTTTCGCCGGATTTTTCCCGATTTTTTTTTCTTAGGCCCTTTCTTTATAATTATCAAACTTTCATGCTTTCATGCTATTGCAGTATCGCCAAAATCCATAACTATTTCGGTGTAAATATTAAAGCCTAGCTCCGCGTTATTTTGACTTATAGCTTTTGATTCGGCGGATTTATCACACTTTTCCTTTTCCCTCACCTCCCTCCTTCACACCTACATAATTTCGCTTCACCATTTTCCGTGCCCACTCCCCCATTCTTTCCTCCCGCATCATTGTTTTTTTGTTGTATTTTTATTCAGGCAAAGGCATACCTAATAATATTTCGCATTTAGTTTAACCTTTTCGGTCTTAATTTTTGTCTGATGTGTTCACGGTAATTCAGTTGCACTCGCATTATTAATTTGTTTCACTTTTCTGATTGCTTTGTTTAATAGTTCTTGCCCGCAAAACAATCATTTTCCTTTTTAATTATTTAGAGCCCTATTCTTTGCCTTTGATTCGGACGGCAGCCGCGCGTCCGAATAACATTCCAGAAACATTTGTCTCCGCTCCTATCTACCAGTGGGCATTGGAAAATTTCCAACATAGGAATTTTTACGATATACGTGTGTTAAGCCTCTCTTACAGCAACCCTTTCTCCGCGACGCAGGCGCCTATGTCAACGGATAGATCGGTAAGTGCTAATTCTTAACGTATATTTACCAAAATAAAATTTACACTTTTCATACGTATATATATGCTAATATTGGAAGCTAGGTGGGTAGAGAAGTTATCGGCGCAGTGGTCGTCCGATAAATCAGAGTTTTGTTCTTTTATTGTAAAGCTTTTTGTTTTACTTTCGTCTTAACTAATTTTCATCTGATTGAGGTTTATTTCGAGGGTGATTTTTTTATAATTACGGTGGATTTTTATGAAAACCATTTTTTTCTCCTTTTAGTCAATTACTGCTTGATTCGGCGATTGAATTTTGATTCTTTTTTTTAGTGAATAAGCCCATAGTGGTAGTTGTTTAAGATATATTTTTTTTCTTTGTGAATTGATACCTACATTTAGATTTTTTCCTCATATTTTTAGTTGTAAGTTAAGAAGAATTTATTTTTTTTGTCCGCTTTGGGTTTTGATTACTTAGACTTAAGCTTGGGTGTTGAATTTTTACGTTTAGTTTAATTACTCTTTTCATTCCCGGTTTGGTTAATAAAAATAAGTTTGTAAAATTGCGTAACGAAACTTTAGTCGTTTTACTCATCAATTTTTTTTTTCTTTTGCATGGGGTGAATTACAAACTACCATGCCCTGCTAGATTACCTTGCAATTGGTGTGGGTGTTGCACTGGTGCATTGGAGGGGACGTGAATGTGGGGCCACTAGGACAGACTAGACAGGTTAGGGATGTAGGACGATAACTGACGGACAGACATGTGTCAGGACAAGGGGACTCCACTCGGTGAGCGGAGAAAAAGTGGAGTCCAAGGTCGTTCATGATCTATGAACGAGAGGGGCGGGATGACTCCACCTGACACGGACGGACCTCTCTCTTTCAACTCTTTTCCTTTCTCATCTATCTATTTAGTCTTCACCCAGGCATGAACCTTTTTTTGTTTGTGTAGCTGCAGGCAAGGCTGGTGAGCAAAAACTCACCCCAACCGACGAGCTAGCGGGATGCCACCATGCCACTTGCCACTGCCTTGCCCCAACAGCCTGTTACATTAAAAGGATCACAACTAAATTGATATCTTGCATTGATGCCTGCGCGCCATCTAGAGTGCAGATAACGCACTAATATCATTTGCTTAAGCATTTTAGCGTATCTAAAGCATTTACGTGATGGCGATTTGTGGAATTTGGCTGCTGGATTCTTTAAGCTGAAAACAGAAACGACTTAAGTGTCGCTTTGCGTGACATTTCATTTTTGACAGCTGAGATTAAATTACAAAGTTCAATGCAACCTGTCGATGACATAATCAGCTGATTTTACCTTGTGTATTTTCGCGTTCATTTTGGGATGCTTTTTCGGCCTTGTGTGGTTTTGCCAAAGTTATAAATGTCACGCAAAGCAATAACGCTGTATCTGTTTACCGCTTTAAAGGCTGGTTTCCATTATGTCAAAATCTCATCAATCGTTGCCACTTTAATGAAAACGAGTTGTCATATACTGCATTTGGGTTTGACGGCACTTTTGACTACACTGTGTCATCATTTGACTGTCGAAATGCATTTGCCAACATGTTGGCACTTTTTTTGCTTTTGACATTCACACAGCCGATTTATGAAAAAAAACCGCGGCCAAATCGAATTTTTTGCAAAATTTTAGGTAAGAAAGTTGTTTAAATTAAATAAAGTAACTGCTAGTGTTTTATTTATATATTCGCGCAAATTGCCATGCAAATTTCTGGGCCAGAGCGGCACTATCGGCGGTGAATGTCCACAGGACACTTGGAACTCCTCTCGGAATGTCCTTCCAGTCGACCACCTCGATGGGTAGACTTCACCCAGTATTACATCTGTTGCTTTGCAGTTCTTGTAACCTCGCAAGCGAACACTTTGATCTGACCATGGTGACATCCCGCATCAAAAAAAAATTTGGACACCCCCCAAAAATATTTTCTTAATACGCGCCTGACGCCAGCTGTGATTGGACTTGAGTGTCCACACCAGTCGCCGCACGCAACTTTGCTTCATGTAATGACATGACTTCTTTGTTGACTAAATCCGATCGAATGATGGAATGAGATGCGCCCGTATCCAGAGTAAGAAAACGTTTCTTTCCATCCACATATCCTGCAACGGTGACATTACTAACTTTCCTTCCGATTTGTAAGACAGAGATTATGGGGCATCCAATTGCGGGAGCCAGCCTTCGCCCCTTGCGGCTGACTCTCTTTAATTTAACGGTCGGTTGGATTGGAAGACTAGCTCATCTCCTTCAGCTTTGCGCTTGCGCCCACCTGCGTTACTAGAACAGTAGGCCGTTTCTATATCCTTTCGATAAGCATTTCAACGCAAAGTGCAACCCTGATCTCTAGTTATCGCTCACTAGTGTTTCTATAAGAGAGCGGCGCGCCTTAATTAACATATTTTTCACCTCATTAGTTTAACGAAAAAATACAGAAACGCACTACTGTTGGAGCCAGACCCGCAATAACGTTCAATTTGGTCAGATTTTCCGCACTTGAAGCATTTAATTGCACCATCGCTTCTCTTTTGCTCTTTGTTGAGCCAACTGGCGCCAATTGGAGACACCGCGTGTTCTCAGATCTGCCTCCACTTGGTCCTGCCATCGGAGTGGTCGCCTCCCTCTTCCTCTACTTCCACCGGCGGGTGCCGATAAGAATACCTTCGGGGCCGGAGCGTCTTCGTTCATTCGGACCACGTGTCCTAGCAATCTCTGAGCATATGTGCAAATTTCAAGGTTCATGTAATCAATGTTATAAGCCGCTGGGTGAGGTGTTGGCATTGAGGCGCAACCTACAGCCGGAAGCACACTCATTGCAGGTCGTCGAGACCAGATTAGCAAGTGTTTTATTAATACATTCGCGCAAATTGCCATGCAAATTTCAGGGCCAGAGCGGCACTATCGGCGGTGGATGTCCACAGGACACTTGGAACTCCTCTCGGAATGTCCTTCCAGTCGACCACCTCGATGGGTAGACTTCACCCAGTATTACATCTGCTGCTTTGCAGTTCTTGTAACCTCGCAAGCGAACACTTTGATCTGACCATGGTGACATCCCGCATCAGTACCTCGCGCCGGAGCACCCGGCTCCGTCATAACGTCGAGAAGGGGGCTACCGGTTTCGTTCCGGACGTACTGCTACTGGTCTTTAAGGTTGGCTGAACGGTCGTTACCTCGGTCAATGATACCTATAAGGATACGGCCCTTGGTCACTTCAGCAAAGCTAGGTTTGCCCACTCCGGAGGTGTTTAGATGCAGCCTCGAATGTGAGTTTAACTCCTCGTATGATCTCTGGCGCATAAGTGCTTTGGATTTCGGTATCAGAGCTTGCGCTATTCCACCGTATTGCTGGCATTCGGTGATACTCCCTCATATTTATGCATCATCCTTGCGGCCTTCTTTTATCCCAGTATGTAGAGCGACGGGAAGATATCTGTTGGGAGGAGTTCCGACCCATAGTAGTCATCCCAGGTAAGTATACTGGTCGTAAGACGCGACTAATATGCATATAGCTAATTACGTGCAACTCGATGGTTCATCCACGGACATGATGCCTCTCATTACGCATCTTCTCCTTCCTTACGGATGAAGGACATGACCAATAAGGTTCCAATGGTCATACTTAATCGCTACCACCACAGTCGGCAGTACCGCAAAGGAGTACCGGAGGGTTCCGGGTCCATATCCGGAGAAGGACTGTCAATTTCGACATCACTCCCCAAACAAACCGTGAACTTTAACTCAAGAAAAAATATATTTTTTTTTAGCAATTCTATTATTTATTGCAAATTATTAATATTTTTCTATAAATTCCATTGTCAACATTTGGGGAAACATCTCCCATTTTTTGTTATTTAGAATACCCACTTTTCTTTCCAAATGCATATTCGAACTTTCGAAGTTCGTTTGTGATACTAGGAGATGGGAAGAGGGAACAAATTCCCAAAAAATGTGCGTTCATGACGTTTCTACATTTATTCAAATGTAGGAAAAAAATTTTTTTACATTTTAAAAATTAACTATTTAGTTAAAATAGTGATGTTTTATAAGCTTTTTTTGTAATAAAATAAAATAAAGTATTTGCTAGTGTTTTATTAATACATTCGCGCCAATTGCCATGCAAATTTCTTGGCCAGAGCGCCATCACCGGCAGTGGATGTCCGCAGAACACTTGGAATTTCTTTCGCTACCTGATACCAACTGCTGGCAGATCCAAAATCACCTTTCCCATGAGTTTCCTTTAAACTTTTGTGGCTCTTTGCTGTACACGCCCTAGAGCGTCTTATGGTTCGCGACGGTTCAGCATTGCACCGCAACTTTTTGCTAATCTGGTCTCGACGACCTGCAATATGTATCTTGACCAGCACGATGAGTGTGCTTCCGGCTGTAGCGCCTCAATGCGCCAACACCTCACCCAGCGGCTTATAACATTGATTACATGAACCTTGAAATTTACACATATGCTCAGAGATAGTTAGGACACGTGGTCCGAATGAACGAAGACGCTCCGGCCCAGAAGGTATTCTTATCGGCACCCGCCGGTGGAAGTAGAGGAAGAGGCAGGCGACCACTCCGATGGCAGGACCAAGTGGAGGCAGAACTGAGAACACGCGGTGTCTCCAATTGGCGCCAGTTGGCTCAACAAAGAGCAAAAGAGAAGCGATGGTGCAATTAAATGCTTCAAGTGCGGAAAATCTGACCAAATTGCACGTTATTGCGGGTCTGGCTCCAACAGTAGTACGTTTCTGTATTTTTTCGTTAGACTAATGAGGTGAGAAATATGTCAATTAACGCACGCCGCTCAATGCTTTCAGTAGACTAGCGGTAGAGACGTTGCGCTAGTAAGCGGGGGGAACGAGTTCAAATCCTGGCAAATTGTTTTAAATAATTTTTTTTTATTTTACATTTAACTTATGCTTTTATATTTTTTTAATAACAAATTTTTAATAAGATGTTAATAAAATCAAAAATTTGCAAATAGTGAAATTATTTTGAATTTTACACTTGTTATCACTACCCGTATTGGCATCGTTAATTTTATCGAAGTACATAACGAAAATACATTTTTATCACACTTAACTAACTAGAGATCAGGGTTGCACTTTGCGTTGAATGCTTATCGAAAGGATATAGAAACGGCCTACTGTTCTAGTAACGCAGGTGGGCGCAAAGCTGAAGGAGATGAGCTAGTCTTCCAATCCAACCGACCGTTAAACTAAAGAGAGTCAGCCGCAAGGGGCGAAGGCTGGCTCCCGCAATTGTCTTACAAATCGGAAGGAAAGTTAGTAATGTCACTGTTGCAGGATATGTAGATGGAAAGAAACGTTTTCTTACTCTGGATACGGGCGCATCTCTAATTCTTAAGGTATATTTACCAAAATAAAATTTACACTTTTCATACGTATATATATGCTAATATTGGAAGCTAGGTGGGTAGAGAAGTTATCGGCGCAGTGGTCGTCCGATAAATCAGAGTTTTGTTCTTTTATTGTAAAGCTTTTTGTTTTACTTTCGTCTTTACTAATTTTCATCTGATTGAAGTTTATTTCGAGGGTGATTTTTTTATAATTACGGTGGATTTTTATGAAAACCATTTTTTTCTCCTTTTAGTCAATTACTGCTTGATTCGGCGATTGAATTTTGATTCTTTTTTTTAGTGAATAAGCCCAAAGTGGTAGTTGTTTAAGATATATTTTTTTTCTTGGTGAATTGATACCTACATTTAGATTTTTTTCCTCATATTTTTAGTTGTAAGTTAAGAAGAATTTATTTTTTTTGTCCGCTTTGGGTTTTGATTACTTAGACTTAACTCTTTTCGTCACGGTGGTTACTGTAGCTAACCACCTTTTCTAGCTTCCGCAAAACTTTTTTTATATACCGTTTAACGTAAACTTTTTAACTGATACCGTTTTTTAAGTACATATAATAAAATTGTAACAATTGGATGTCTGATATTCAAGAGAAACTTATAGAAAGGGTAATTTTTAAGCCAATAGAATCCAAATCAAAAGTTTTTAGAACTTTATTTCTATCGGTCCGTGTGTTTGTGCGCGCATAATTCAAGAACTGCGTAATGGAATTGAATGCCTTTTTTGCTCTTGCATTACTAGACATTTAACTTAAGATTTAAGGTATCCCATATTTCGATAACTCTTCGGGTTCGACTAATATGAGGACCTCGATTAGTAAACTTTCCACCTCATATCTCAAAAACTATGTGAGTTATGTTTGTGAACTTTTTTTCCCTTAATATATATGTCTAAACCAATCCAAAAATACAAACTTTTCAATTATAAAGTCAAATATATGAAAGCGTGACGTAAAGAGTTAAGCTTGGGTGTTGAATTTTTACGTTTAGTTTAACTACTCTTTTCATTCCCGGTTTTGTTAATAAAAATAAGTTTGTAAAATTGCGTAACGAAACTTTAGTCGTTTTACTCATCAATTTTTTTTTTCTTTTGCATGGGGTGAATTACAAACTACCATGCCCTGCTAGATTACCTTGCAATTGGTGTGGGTTTTGCACTGGTGCATTGGAGGGGACATGAATGTGGGGCCACTAGGACAGACTAGACAGGTTAGGGATGTAGGATGATAACTGACGGACAGACATGTGCCAGGACAAGGGGACTCCACTCGGTGAGCGGAGTCAAAGTGGAGTCCAAGGTCGTTCATGATCTATGAACGAGAGGGGCGGGATGACTCCACCTGACACGGACGGGCCTCTCTCTTTCAACTCTTTTCCTTTCTCATCTATCTATTTAGACTTCACCCAGGCATGAACCTTTTTTTGTTTGTGTAGCTGCAGGCAAGGCTGGTGAGCAAAAACTCACCCCAACCGACGAGCTAGCGGGATGCCACCATGCCACTTGCCACCGTTGCCTTGCGCCAACAGCCTGTTACATTACAAGGATCACAACTAAATTGATATCTTGCATTGATGCCTGCGCGCCATCTAGAGTGCAGATAACGCACTAATATCATTTGCTTAAGCATTTTAGCGTATCTAAAGCATTTACGTGATGGCGATTTGTGGAATTTGGCTGCTGGATTCTTTAAGCTGAAAACAGAAACGACTTAAGTGTCGCTTTGCGTGACATTTCATTTTTGACAGCTGAGATAAAATTACAAAGTTCAATGCAACCTGTCGATGACATAATCAGCTGTTTTTACCTTGTGTATTTTCGCGTTCATTTTGGGATGCTTTTTCGGGCTTGTGTTGTTTTGCCAAAGTTATAATTGTCACGCAAAGCAATAACGCTGTATCTGTTTACCGCTTGGTTTCCATTATGTCAAAATCTTGTCAATCGTTGCCACTTTAATGAAAACGAGTTGTCATATACTGCATTTGGGTTTGACGGCACTTTTGACTACACTGTGTCATCATTTGACTGTCGAAATGCATTTGCCAACATGTTGGCACTTTTTTTGCTTTTGACATTCACACAGCCGATTTATGAAAAAAAACCGCGGCCAAATCGAATTTTTTGCAAAATTTTAGGTAAGAAAGTTGTTTAAATTAAATAAAGTAACTGCTAGTGTTTTATTTATATATTCGCGCAAATTGCCATGCAAATTTCTGGGCCAGAGCGGCACTATCGGCGGTGAATGTCCACAGGACACTTGGAACTCCTCTCGGAATGTCCTTCCAGTCGACCACCTCGATGGGTAGACTTCACCCAGTATTACATCTGTTGCTTTGCAGTTCTTGTAACCTCGCAAGCGAACACTTTGATCTGACCATGGTGACATCCCGCATCAAAAAAAAATTTGGACACCCCCCGAAAATATTTTCTTAATACGCGCCTGACGCCAGCTGTGATTGGACTTGAGTGTCCACACCAGTCGCCGTACGCAACTTTGCTTCATGTAATGACATGACTTCTTTGTTGACTAAATCCGATCGAATGATGGAATGAGATGCGCCCGTATCCAGAGTAAGAAAACGTTTCTTTCCATCCACATATCCTGCAACGGTGACATCACTAACTTTCCTTCCGATTTGTAAGACAGATATTATGGGGCATCCAATTGCGGGAGCCAGCCTTCGCCCCTTGCGGCTGACTCTCTTTAATTTAACGGTCGGTTGGATTGGAAGACTAGCTCATCTCCTTCAGCTTTGCGCTTGCGCCCACCTGCGTTACTAGAACAGTAGGCCGTTTCTATATCCTTTCGATAAGCATTTCAACGCAAAGTGCAACCCTGATCTCTAGTTATCGCTCACTAGTATTTCTATAAGAGAGCGGCGCGCGTTAATTGACATATTTCTCACCTCATTAGTTTAACGAAAAAATACAGAAACGCACTACTGTTGGAGCCAGACCCGCAATAACGTTCAATTTGGTCAGATTTTCCGCACTTGAAGCATTTAATTGCACCATCGCTTCTCTTTTGCTCTTTGTTGAGCCAACTGGCGCCAATTGGAGACACCGCGTGTTCTCAGATCTGCCTCCACTTGGTCCTGGCATCGGAGTGGTCGCCTCCCTCTTCCTCTACTTCCACCGGCGGGTGCCGATAAGAATACCTTCTGGGCCGGAGCGTCTTCGTTCATTCGGACCACGTGTCCTAGCTATCTCTGAGCATATGTGCAAATTTCAAGGTTCATGTAATCAATGTTATAAGCCGCTGGGTGAGGTGTTGGCGCATTGAGGCGCGAGCTACAGCCGGAAGCACACTCATCGTGCTGGTCATTATACATATTGCAGGTCGTCGAGACCAGATTAGCAAGTGTTTTATTAATACATTCGCGCAAATTGCCATGCAAATTTCAGGGCCAGAGCGGCACTATCGGCGGTGGATGTCCACAGGACACTTGGAACTCCTCTCGGAATGTCCTTCCAGTCGACCACCTCGATGGGTAGACTTCACCCAGTATTACATCTGCTGCTTTGCAGTTCTTGTAACCTCGCAAGCGAACACTTTGATCTGACCATGGTGACATCCCGCATCAGTACCTCGCGCCGGAGCACCCGGCTCCGTCATAACGTCGAGAAGGGGGCTACCGGTTTCGTTCCGGACGTACTGCTACTGGTCTTTAAGGATGGCTGAACGGTCGTTACCTCGGTCAATGATACCTATAAGGATAAGGTCCTTGGTCACTTCAGCAAAGCTAGGTTTGCCCACTCCGGAGGTGTTTAGATGCAGCCTCGAATGTGAGTTTAACTCTTCGTATGATCTCTGGCGCATAAGTGCTTTGGATTTCGGTATCAGAGCTTGCGCTATTCCACCGTATTGCTGGCATTCGGTGATACTCTCTCATATTTATGCATCATCCTTGCGGCCTTCTTTTATCCCAGTATGTAGAGCGACGGGAAGATATCTGTTGGGAGGAGTTCCGACCCATAGTAGTCATCCCAGGTAAGTATACTGGTCGTAAGACGCGACTAATATGCATATAGCTAATTACGTGCAACTCGATGGTTCATCCACGGATATGATGCCTCTCATTACTCATCTTCTCCTTCCTTACGGATGAAGGACATGACCAATAAGGTTCCAATGGTCATACTTAATCGCTACCACCACAGTCGGGCAGTACCGCAAAGCAGTACCGGAGGGTTCCGGGTCCATATCCGGAGAAGGACTGTCAATTTCGACATCACTCCCCAAACAAACCGTGAACTTTCACTCAAGAAAAAATATATTTTTTTTAGCAATTCCAATTATTTATTGCAAATTATTAATATTTTTCTATAAATTCCATTGTCAACATTTGGGGAAACATCTCCCATTTTTTTGTTATTTAGAATACCCACTTTTCTTCCCAAATGCATATTCGAACTTTCGAAGTTCGTTTGTGATACTAGGAGATGGGAAGAGCGAACAAATTCCCAAGAAATGTGCGTTCATGACGTTTCTACATTTATTCAAATGTAGGAAAAACATTTTTTTACATTTTAAAAATTAACTATTTAGTTAAAATAGTGATGTTTTATAAGCTTTTTTTGTAATAAAATAAAATAAAGTATTTGCTAGTGTTTTATTAATACATTCGCGCCAATTGCCATGCAAATTTCTTGACCAGAGCGCCATCACCGGCAGTGGATGTCCGCAGAACACTTGGAATTTCTTTCGCTACCTGATACCAACTGCTGGCAGATCCAAAATCACCTTTCCCATGAGTTTCCTTTAAACTTGTGTGGCTCTTTGCTGTACACGCCCTAGAGCGTCTTATGGTTCGCGACGGTTCAGCATTGCACCGCAACTTTTTGCTAATCTGGTCTCGACGACCTGCACACGATGAGTGTGCTTCCGGCTGTAGCTCGCGCCTCAATGCGCCAACACCTCACCCAGCGGCTTATAACATTGATTACATGAACCTTGAAATTTACACATATGCTCAGAGATAGCTAGGACACGTGGTCCGAATGAACGAAGACGCTGCGGCCCAGAAGGTATTCTTATCGGCACCCGCCGATGGAAGTAGAGGAAGAGGGAGGCGACCACTCCGATAGCAGGACCAAGTGGAGGCAGAATTGAGAACACGCGGTGTCTCCAATTGGCGCCAGTTGGCTCAACAAAGAGCAAAAGAGAAGCGATGGTGCAATTAAATGCTTCAAGTGCGGAAAATCTGACCAAATTGCACGTTATTGCGGGTCTGGCTCCAACAGTAGTACGTTTCTGTATTTTTTCGTTAGACTAATGAGGTGAGAAATATGTCAATTAACGCGCGCCGCTAAATGCTTTCAGAAGACTAGCGGTAGAGACGTTGCGCTAGTAAGCAGGGGGAACGAGTTTAAATCCTGGCAAATTGTTTTAAATAATTTTTTTTTATTTTACATTTAACTTATGCTTTTATATTTTTTTAATAACAAATTTTTAATAAGATGTTAATAAAATCAAAAATTTGCAAATAGTGAAATTATTTTGAATTTTACACTTGTTATCACTACCCGTATTGGCATCGTTAATTTTATCGAAGTACATAACGAAAATACATTTTTATCACACTTAACTAAATAGAGATCAGGGTTGCACTTTGGGTTGAAATGCTTATCGAAAGGATATAGAAACGGCCTACTGTTCTAGTAACGCAGGTGGGCGCAAGCGCAAAGCTGAAGGAGATGAGCTAGTCTTCCAATCCAACCGACCGTTAAACTAAAGAGAGTCAGCCGCAAGGGGCGAAGGCTGGCTCCCGCAATTGTCTTACAAATCGGAAGGAAAGTTATTAATGTCACCGTTGCAGGATATGTAGATGGAAAGAAACGTTTTCTTACTCTGGATACGGGCGCATCTCATTCCATCATTCGATCGGATTTAGTCAACAAAGAAGTCATGTTATTACATGAAGCAAAGTTGCGTACGGCGACTGGTGTGGACACTCAAGTCCAATCATAGCTGGCGTCAGGCGCGTATGCAGAAAATATTTTCGGGGGGTGTCCAAACTTTTTTTGATGCGGGATGTCACCATGGTCAGATCAAAGTGTTCGCTTGCGAGGTTACAAGAACTGCAAAGCAGCATATGTAATACTGGGTGAAGTCTTCCCATCGAGGTGGTCGACTGGAAGGACATTCCGAGAGGAGTTCCAAGTGTCCTGTGGACATCCACCGCCGATAGTGCCGCTCTGGCCCAGAAATTTGCATGGCAATTTGCGCGAATATATTAATAAAAAATGCAAATGCATTTCGACAGTCAAATGATGACACAGTGTAGTCAAAAGTGCCGTCAAACCCAAATGCAGTATATGACAACTCGTTTTCATTAAAGTGGCAACGATTGATGAGATTTTGACATAATGGAAACCAGCCTTTAAAGCGGTAAACAGATACAGCGTTATTGCTTTGCGTGACATTTATAACTTTGGCAAAACCACACAAGGCCGAAAAAGCATCCCAAAATGAACGCGAAAATACACAAGGTAAAATCAGCTGATTATGTCATCGACAGGTTGCATTGAACTTTGTAATTTAATCTCAGCTGTCAAAAATGAAATGTCACGCAAAGCGACACTTAAGTCGTTTCTGTTTTCAGCTTAAAGAACCAGCAACCAAATTCCACAAATCGCCATCACGTAAATGCTTTAGATACGCTAAAATGCTGAAGCAAATGATATTAGTGCGTTATCTGCACTCTAGATGGCGCGCAGGCATCAATGCAAGATATCAATTTAGTTGTGATCCTTTACAACTCAGAAAAAGCAGAAGTAGACCAAAACGCCCGAAGTTACTAGCTACTAATCCCTTACTTTTCAGGGTTACTCTACCTTTTAACTACAAAATAAATTGCATTTACGTTAAAAAAATTTGTGCTTGCTTAATAAAGTCGGTTAAGAACAGACTTTATATTGTTATATACACCTTAATTCAATTATTTAGTGAGTTTTTCACTATATATACTACTTATACAAAATTGTTATACGGAAACAAACAAAGTTTTTTAGTTATACATAACTTTTAAATGACTTAAGATTACTCTCTTTTTAGCAGTTGTAGTAGGATAGAAAAGAATACAATTTCCTAAATTATGGGGAATACATAATTAAATATCAATTTTTCTTATAAATTACACGTATTTATTGTTTTTGAGTGTTTTTAGGGCCTAAAACAATATAGTTCTACCCTTTTCCTATTTTTTGCGTTTTAGCAACAACTTTTTTTCGTCGCCAAAATTTGCCAACTTTTGTAGAAAATTGGAGATTTTACGAGATGGCTAAAATTGCAGAATTGCAAATTTAGCTTAGTAGCTGTCAAAACAAGCTGACATACCTTATCTGATTCTTTTTGTGTTCATCGCTTAAATACGCCAAAAAATCAACCAAAGATGGAGATTTATAAAGATTTTCTTTTACTGGAATCGCAAAAGTCGCTAAAATTTGGCAAAATGAGTTTAGAGATTTTAGAAGATAGAGATTAAGCATTAGCGAAAACTGGAATTCTTTTTTTTTTTGGCTATGTGTATTTCACACACGTGAAATACTGGTAAAGCGGGGAGTTTAGTATGTACCTCAAAGTGCCGGTTGTATCATACTCTAGTTTTATTTTTTTGTAGATTCTTTGTTTGCAGTTTAATTTTTCATAATTTTTGTTTGTTAGTTGTGGTTGTTTAAATATAAGTTAATTTGTTGTTTGTTGGAGTCTTAGTTAGTTAGTTTAATTAGTTTCTTTTTTTATATATAATTTATGACTGGGTATTTTAATACATTTAAGTATGTTTATTTTAGTTAATTTTGGTGTGATACGATAGTACCGTAATAGCGGTGTTTTTTCTTGTTAAAGATATTTCATTTTTAAGAATGTAGTACACGATTGTACATATATGTGTATGTTTTTGTTAATATACCGTTTGGTATAATTTATTATTAAAACGAATGCATTGTGTATAACATAAAGTGTGAAATGTAGCTTTGACAGACATGTCAAAACACACTTCCACGTCAAATCACAAATGTCAAAACACACATCCATGTCAAAAATCTGGGTTGCTATTGTTGTTTTCGTTGCGCTCGGCAATGACTCGGCAAAACAGGGTTTTGTGTAGGACCGCAAAATGATGAGACAGGGTTCTGCACCAAAGTGTTGCTGTGTTGCACAACTTTTTCATTTCAATTTGTGGAGAAATTTTTAAGCGTACCTTTAAGTTTTTCTTTTAGGGCGGGTTTTTGGACTAGCCGTCTACGTTAGCGCTCACTATAATATTTATCGGGCATATATATCTAAAACGGTGTTTTTTTTTATTTTTTTTTATTTTTGTATATATTTGTAAATTTACTTTGTGCATGTTATGTATCTATACATCTAAAGCTTACAAGGAATGTATCGACGACTGGGTGGCATGTCGCCCTATTTCAAATATTTTTCAAAAACTCCCTATATCAAAATATGTATGTTTAAATAAGTTTTTTGGAATTTTTCCAGCAACGCACTATCTAAGAATTTGATTCAAAAACAACCTATATAGGATATTCTTAAATTAATTAATTAATAATTAATTAGCATGTATATATAACATAATATATGTATATGGTAATTGTCTAATTTAGCTGTCAACTACTAATAAATTAGGTAAAATTGTGGGAGGGGGCACAAAAGACGGGGTTTGGCCTCAGGATCACGAACCCGGAAGCACTTTTTCTATATTTTGCTTATCTGAAGAGATATTTGCTATCAAAGTTGCAAGTTTTCATGTGGTTGTTGTAATTACATTAGACTGCGCCTAAAAACGTCCACAAAATGGTTATTTTTTATAAGAGTGGCCGAAGGCCCCAAACTCAAAAAGGTGTTCTGCACATAAATACCATGGATTCCGCCCCAATTTCGGTATCGGCCCCGGGTTAATTTTCGGTTTTTTGACCATAACTTTTCACTGAAACAAAAAAATTAAAAAATCGCTTCCGGTTTCGTGTTCCTGAGGCCAAACCCATTATTGTTGTGATTTATATCTTGCTTGATTTCGCCAATGTCACCGGAGAAGAGTGTGATTCTTGATCACGAATCCGGAAGCGATTTTTTAATTTTTGGTTTCAGTGAAAAGTTATGGTCAAAAAAACCGAAAATTGACCCGGGTTCGATACCAAAATGGGGCAGAATCCATGGTATTTATGTGCAGAACATCTTTTTCAGCTGGCGGCCTTCGGCCGCGCTTATAAAAAAATAACCTGGGCCACGCCATCCCAAGTCCGGGGTGTTGCCTGGACCGTGCCACGGTACGCACTTTTATGGACCACATGAAAAATATTAAAAAAGCGCTTCCGGATTCGTGATCCTGCGGCCAAACTCCGCCTTTTGAGCCCCCTCCCACAATTTTAGCTAATTTATTAGCAGTTGACAGCTAAAGTAGACAGTTACCAAATAAGCAACGAATCTTGATAAAGTCGATGAAATTTGACACCTTTTGACCTAATGAAAACCAGCCTTTAGATTTGTAATTTATAAAGTTTATTTTACATTTTGAACTTGTAGCACTCTAAAAAAAATTGTGTTCTCATTTTCTGGTTTCTTATTTCGAACTTTAAAATGTTTCCTGTATGTTATACACAATGGGCGAACTGTTCGCTATCCGTAATCATTCGAGCCAGGCGATTCGCCAAATAAGGCGATTCGAAAAATTCAAGCGACTCGCGAACGGCAAAAGGCCATATAATTATTTGTTTTCACAGAAAAACTTGAGCAAGTCATAAACGTAGTATATTAATTACTCCTTTTACCTAGACGCGCAACTGGGAAATGGGCGTTAGAAGAGTGTTTCCGAAGAGCAGGTGAATAAATGGTTGGTGTTATAAGCGGTATGCCGGATATTCAATCGGCACGTCGGTGTTTTCTCTGGGCAAGTATGAGTTTAACGTGCTATAATATCCAGAACGTAATAGTGCGGCGGTAAGAGGTTAGGTTAGGTTAGGTTCAAGTGGCTGCCGCAGAGGCACACTTAGGTCAGTTTTGAAAGGCCCGTTGTGATACTACCAACACTAGGAAAGTCAGTCTATGTATTCGACACCGTTACTCCTCCTCGAATAACTTAGATGACTTTATGAAGGCCATCAAGTCCTTTATGTCCAGTTCCGAGATCTGTGTTAGGCTATCCAGGAAGGGAACTCCCAAAAGCGCGTTCTCGCGCCGCTTAAAGCCGGCAAGTTGCAGATGAGGTGCTTCACCGTTTCCTCTTCCTCGTCATCTTTGCAGCTCCTACAGCATCGTCGGTAGGGCGCATCTAGCCTTTCTGCGTGCCTACCAATAAGGCAGTGCCCAGTTAGAACACCTATTAATATGGAGATTTCTCTCCTTCTTCGGACGTGAATGCCTCTTGATCTTTTATGATCCCATTTTGGCCAGGTTTTTTTTGGATGTCCGGCACCCTGAGGATTGTTGCCACCTTTCGTTGGCTTGACGGAGTGTGTACTTCTTCAGCATTAGCTTGCATGTGGCAAACGACTTACCTAAGCGCTCTTTATCCCGAAGAACCTGCTTGGTCGTACCCTGCTACCAAGTTCGTCTGCCTTACTGTTTCCCTCAATGACTCTGAGTCCCGGGACCTATGTGAGGTTCACGCGGTTCTGTTGGGCCATCTCTTGAAGAGATCGACGACAGCTGAGCGTCAGTTCAGAGTTGAACGAGTAAGAGCCAGGAGCTTTGATGGCCGCCTGGCTGTCGCTGAAAATAACGATGTCCTCGCCGATAGCGCGTTTACTTATCCAAATCGCGGCATCCAAGATTGCTGAGACTTCAGCCTGGAAGATGCTGCAGTGATCAGGTAATCTGAAGGAGAGCTCAAGTTCCAGATCCCTTGAATAAACCCCTCCTCCAACTCTGCCGTCTAGCTTCGAGCCGTGAGTGTAAAAAGAAATGCCGCCATTAGTAACGGGGCAGCGATCCATTCTCTCCCATTCTTCCCTGCTGGGAATGTTCGTTTTGAAACAGATGTCTCCGACTGTTGTGGCCGCACATCGATCTGTGCCAAGAGGGAGAAAACTGTAAGATCCTAGAATACTGGAGTGTCCAGTTGTGCTTTCGCCCCAGCCAGACGTTTCCCTTAGGCGCAGAGCCGCGGCCGCTGCTGCCTGGTACGCTTCAAGATCGAGTGGCAGAATGCCTAGAATGACCTGAAGAGCTTCGTTGGGCGTTGTTCTTGGCGCGCCGCTTATCCAGATCATGCCAGATCTATGGACTTTACCTAACAGATTCAGGTTTTTGGCCTTGCTCAGCGCAGGTAACCACACCACGACTCCATATAGCATGATAGGCCGGCTAATTGCAGTGTATATCCATCTGCATATTTTTGGCCTGAGACCCCACTTTTTGCCAATGGCTCCTTTGCATAAGTAAAGTGCAACACACTCCTTCCTCTGGCGCTGAAGAATATTCTCCTTCCAGTTTAGCTTCCTGTCCAGAACTGTTTCCAAGAATTTGGCTTTATCAGCCAAGTTCAGGCTCACGCCATTAAGTTCGGGTAGGTCCAGCGGTCGTATTTTGTACCGGTTGGTGTAGAGAACGAGTACCACTTTTCTCGGGTTGATACTAAGTCCGCAACGAGAGGACCATGACGAAACTTACGCAGTGCTACTTGCATCAAGTCGCACAGAGTTTGTGGGGGTTTTGCCCCTGTATGCAATGGCTAAATCGTCTGCATATGCCACTATCTTCCCGCCCCCCAGCATGTGTCTCGTAGCAACGAGTTGACAGTGAGGTTCCATAGAAGCGGGGAGAGAACACCGCCCTGAGGCGTTCCCCTTGTGACATAGCGTGATAAATCAACCGTGCCAAATGAGGAAGATATTTTCCTCCCCCGTAGTAGTTGATCGATTAGTCCAGTTATGGATCTGCTTTTGCCCAGATTAGTAAGAGCGGTGTTAATAGCCTCCGGACTTATATTGTTAAAAGCCCCTTCAATGTCAAGGAAGGCCACGAGACAGTAATCCTTTTCACTCAACGATTTTTCAATGATAGAGACAATATTAAGAATGCTTTTCAATTAAAAGATCGGTTGAAAGATATACATATCGAAGAGGACGAAATATTGATATGGTTCGACGTGGTGTCACTTTTTACAAATATCCCATACACTCATCCATGCAAATAATAATGAAATAGTGGCCGCAGCTAGACAAATACCGAAAAATAAATTTCTACACATTCTAGATTTCTGCCTACGCGAAAACATTAATTTTCCGTATAATTCAAAATTTTATAAACAAACAATCCTCTATCTCCAACCATCGCGGACATAGTACTGGATAAAATACTTGACGACAGCCCTGCAAAAACCGGGAGTACTCTATTTCCTATCCAAAGAGTACTCCAATCGGAGCATCAGAGTACTCCAAATGTAATCCTTTTTCATATAAAAATTGTGGACTGGACCACCTACTCCAACCCTCGCTTTGTTTCTGCTACTCCATGGAGTACCTACCGTCAGAGTACTTTGCAATGTACTCCAATGTTGTTACTCCTTGGAGTATATACTGTCAGAGCGATAGTGTCGTAATTTTCGTCGATAAGGCACGAGCAATGATCGACTTTCAAAAAGCTAAACGAGGTCCGATGAGGCATGCAAAGGATTACTATTGGAGTACTCCAATATCAAAAATTTGGAACACATAATCCAACGATATTTGCAGGGAGCATAGCTGAATTGAAGAGAAATGGCACATACATCAAATACATCAACAAGTATGTAGATGATGTATTTGCTATCATTAAATCCAAAGACGCGGAAGACATCCTAAACATATTAAATGGACAACACACGAGCATATAATTCACCACGGAAAAGGAAAACAACAAGGACCTAGAAGTTAATTGAAGTAACTAAAATCTTACAATAAATTGGTATGCTAAATCAATCGCATCGGGTCGACTTATAAATTATCATTCGAACCACCCGTGGAGACAAAAAAATCAATAAGGCGACAAGCTTAATACGAAAAGTAGCTTTACTTAGCAACGAAGAATTTATGCACGAAGAAAAGAAAAAGTTAAGAAACATTTTATTCAAAAAAAACTATCCCCATAAATTGATAGATAAATTAATTGAAAACACAATCAAGGGAATACATAGAGAAGAAAACAGCGCATCGGCGGATACATCTAGCAACAAAAATCACATTTGCACATCGTACATACCGGGTCTTACAAATAACACAGGCTACAAAAAAAAGAGATTGTTCATCTGGTCGAGTTATACACGAAACACCCTTCAAAAGATTTGTAACACCCACAAAATCTGGTTTTAAGGCCAAAAAACCATTTTTTCAGAGTTTAAGTTGAAAAAAATGTCGTTAACAAATCTAATTTTCAAGCGGCTTTGCAATTCTCAACGGTTTTGGGTAGAGAATGGTTGACACTTTCGAAATATATATAGTGTTTTGTTTATTTGAAAAGGGTATGACATGTTTTTCACGCGAGAAGTTGAATTTTTTGAAAATTTTTCCGGTGTCAACGTCATTTTTTGACACTAATTGACAATGAATGAACCTTATTGGCAGGGTGGGGAAAAATTCGATCGCGAATTCCCAATCATATGGTTTTCTCACCCTTTCTCATTTTGCGCTATTAACATATCGCGAGAAACACTAAGGCAAACGAGCGGTAGTTAAAACCATAACTGCATTATTTCATTGCTAGGAGATTGTAAACAAACGATTTTTCATACCAGCAGCCTTGCTTGCGATCGCGTTTGTATGCTCGCTCGTTTCCAATGTATATACATAAAATAATTGCATACACTCGTTAAGAAACGAAAAATGTTTTCGATGTTTTAAACAACGCTCGTTTGCCTTTGCATTTCTCGCGATAAGTTAGGAGCACAAATTGAGAAGATTGTATTTTTGAGCAATCGCGATCGTTCTTCTTACGGTAGGGATGCAAAATTTTGATTTCATCTGTTTAAAGAAAGTTGTACGTGCAAGATTTATTTCTGTTATTAGTTTGCAAGTAAACAAAGTGAAGATTTTATTAATACAAATATGGGAAAAACATCAAACATTGAAAAATCACAATTTGTGACATTTGATAAAGATTCAAATTATTAAAAGCATTCCCTACTAGACACATATCAGTCATTTAAATAGTCAAATGTCATGTATGGCTGAATGAAATCTATTTCAGGCCATAGTGCAAAGTTTCATTCAGGTTGCCAAGAGCGACATTACAATCCTGAATAAACAATTTGTATACGTGTATGATTTTGCGTCTCTTTCTTACTAATTGAATACTGCATAAGGCTCTCCTTATCTTTGTCCGGGCACTTTTCCTTCATTCGTGACATAGATGTCAGTCAGGCAGAAGTAAACAAAGCTGAACAACAACAACAAGAACAACAAGAAACCCGCATCAACAACAACAAGAACAACAGGAAACCTACAACAACAACAAGAAACCTATATCACCTATATTAATGAAATCGGACCAGATTTAAAATGATGCTATTTATTTTTAACTATTTTTTAAATTAAAATTATATAATACATAACACTTTTATAATAAACAATGTGGGAATTTGTAAAAGTTATACAACTAACTAGTTTTAAGCTCTATCCACCAATTGTATGGCTGCCGTTGCAGTTGGTGTACTTTCTTCCACGGAAATGTCCTTAAGGCGTTTGTCCTTCACGTGGCAGTCGTCATGCGAGGATGCTGGTGGCAATTTCAGTGGAAATATATTTGGGCGACTCCGCATTTGAACATTTGGATGTTTATGCAGTCGGAGAAGGCACAATTTGCTGATATTTCCTCGAAACTTTCACAAAAAACTTTTTGAGTTTAAATTCTGCATTTTTTGCTTTGCATTTGAGAGGAAACACACAAGAAATAGGAACACAATTTAATTTTTAAAGTTTTTGAAAAATTAAATTTTAGAAAGAACTCGAATAATTTTTTTTCTTCTGACAGGAAAAGTCAAACTAAAACGAAACAGGCGAAAATTATTTGTCATTGTGTAGGTGTTGTCAAAAATGTTGTAAGTGTGTTGGGGCTTCCTACAGCATGCTGTAGCAGGGTTGTTAAATTATATAAGCTACACCTGAGTTTTCAGCAAAGGGAGCGACCGCGATGGCAACTACAGGTCTGGACTCCCAGGAGACATCTCTCCTCCGCTCTGCGCACTTGGAAAAACGATTGGCTGCAAGGACCCTGAAGAAATATGACGAAGTTTCGCAGGAAACGCTGTCGCCGTTGGTGCAATCTCTGATACCGGATTTCCAAACCACTTATGTGCCAAAGAGGGTAAACGCAAGAGATTGGACGTGGAGTTAAAACCTCACCCCGGAGTGAGCAAACCAAGTTTTGTCGAAGTAACTAAGGACAGGATCCTTATAGGCATTCTTGACCGAGGTAACGACCGTTTGGCCATACCCAAAAACCGGTGGTGTTACGTCCGGAACGAACTCGGTAACGCTCTTATTGACGTTTACTTGAAGACTCCGGGCGCTACAGCGGCGGTCACGGGTTCGGGTTGGTACCAGGGACACATAAAAATAGTCGCGTGTGACGACGCATGAACTGTTGCACTGTACAAGGCAGCAGCACCAATACTGGGTGAAGTCTACAAAGGTGCAAAAATCGAGGTCGTCGACTGGAATGACATTCCGGCTTGGCCAAGGGCAAGGGCATCGATTCCTGCCATCCCTGCAGAGCCTGAGAAAATTCTCACGATATTCCGTATAATGAATTCGTCCCTCTCGACGCAGGACTGGAGTGTCACTCTGGTTGGGGATGCGGTAGGGCCTGACAGACAAGTGGTCTTCACCATGAATAAGGAGGCACTCGAGCCCCTTTAAAGTTGCAATGGACTAGTGCATTCGAGTGTAGGCCAGATCGTTATCCACGTAAACCGTGCCTATGCAGAGCGTGCTGCCATCTCCGCTGCTCCGGGGGACTCGAATATCGAAGTACTGCAAGAGGAAAACATGGCTCCCGTTACGCCAACTCGTCGTTGAGAGACAACCTCTCATGTTGGTAGTGCTTCAGATAAATCTGCATATTTATAAAGTATCCTCGGCTGCTTCAAGTAGTCGTCTTTCTAAATGCGACATGGATGTGGTCCTCAGCCAAGAACCCTGGGTCAACAGCTCGAGGATCTGCGGATTGGGGACTTCAAGCTTATTCGAGCCAGCGAGGAGGGCAAGGGCAGAATCTGCATTTTGGTTAAACGTGTGCTGGACTCCTTTCTTGTAAGAAGGCACACAAGCTTTTTCCTTGATATAAATTCAGCTTGAAACGATGAGGTAACGTATTTGTATGCTGACAAAAGCTGCAGAAAAGGAAAATTGCTATTATTAAATTAAAATAATAAATTTTCATAAAACTCTTACCAAATAGACAATTAATTTTCCAAAATAAAAATAAAACAAACTTCAAAAGCTTTCAGTGTTGCTGCAGTTTTGTTCGTATCAAGAAAATTGGTTTTTACTACCATTTTCATACGATTTTGAAAAGAAGTAGGACTGTCAATCAGACAAGGAAGCGTGAAGCCGAGAAGTGTCAAAAACGTCTCGGACTGCTTAACCTTATATTATTGAACAATGATTAAAAGACCAATTTATAATTAAATAAAAAAAAAACGAAATTCAGAGATGCTCTTTTAAATCAACTACAAATTGTTTATAAAAATGTTGTAAAAAATTAAAAAAAAATTAATTTTTAATTTTAGGTTTTTTTAGATAGATCTAACAATCATTAGGCCAGTCCTAAAATTTGATCCAATTCCGTCAATTGGTTCACGAACTAGAAAATAATGAAAAAATGCAATTTTCAAAATGCCCAAAATTGAAAAATTCATAACTCAAAAAATTGACCACTATGGGTGAAATAAAAAAATAGGTGTCCACTTATTTTCCATTCTCAGCAGAAAAAAATATAGTGGGCATTTTTTAATTTTAGTGCTAAATTTCATATGGAATGACCCATATGTCTCAAGGAAATTGACAGTTTAATAAATGTAAGTGTTATATACGATATACAAAGTTATTTTCTTTGTTATGCTATTTAAGGGGAACCCTTACCTATAGGTGACCATCCGTTCTGTTTTTGGCAGAACAGGGGGGTCACTCTGTATTGCGATTCGAAATTCAATGCGATTCGAAAGTGAAATGCGATGCGATAAGCAAATGGTACTCTCTATTGCTATAGCATTGCTAGCAGTGCTGTGTTCTGCGGCCTTTGGTTATTTTCTTGCTTGGGTTGGCATCACTGTTGTAAAACTAACCGCAAGTTGACAATTTTCATTGCATACTTCAAGTGAAGGCTCTTGTCCTATGCTTTTACCCATACCATTTCTTTTAATTTGGCGCCTAACTGTATGCTATGCTGCAAACACTTGTACTTGCAAAATATATTTGTACCTACATATATATATACCTTTTATGTGTATTGAAAATATGTGTGCATGCGTGTGCATAGGCAAAATCACGTCCGTATAAACATAATTTTATTAGTTTAATTGAAGTTTTCTTACAAATGTTTGGTAATTATTTTGTAAATTTAAAAGTTAAACAAAATATTTTTCAAAAAAAAAACAATATTTTTTTTGTTAATTTTGCGAAATAAGCGCCAAAATAAAAACGTTTTTCGATAAGAAAGGTACTAATAGCTCTACAATAATTTACAAGAATATGTTTAAAAATTTAATTTTATTCAAAATTGTTTAGCGGTTCGACTGCGTTTTGTTGTAGGAAGACAAATCCGAATGTACAAAGCAATTGACATTTCACTTTCGCGATACAGAGTGTACGCGATTCGAGAGGGAAAAAATGAATGCGAAAAGGGAAAAAACCAATCCGAAAATGTCAATTTCCGTTGCGATAGTTGAGTTACAGAGTGTCAGTAAGGCAAATGCGAAAAAATTTTCTTATGCATCGCAATAGAGAGTGACCCCCCAGTTCTGTTTTAAAGGAGCTTGTTCTGCGTATTTTTTTTTCTAAGGAAAATAACAGAAATGTTCTGTTTTTAAGCAAATGTTCTGTTTTTGTTCTGCTTTTCTGTACCAGCAACCTTTTCAACAAATCGTCGCTCGGCGCGTAATACCACGTATTTGCAAAAAGCCATACGGCGCACAGTGGGACAAACCAAAAAAAATTTTCTCAAAATCAAATTTCTCAGCAACGGCTGAAGCTAGACTAACAAGACAAAATACGTTGGAAAGCTGAATTCAATGCGGATATGAGAAAAGTCGGAAATTTCAAAAAATTTCAAAACTAAGTATTGAAAAATGTTTTTGAAAAATATCATTTTGCGTTTTTTCGTTGTTTTTTCCTAATAAAAAAAAATAATTGATTCTTTTTTAGAAAAATTCAAATCTATTATAGATTTTGAGATGCTGAACACGAATATGCAAAAAAAAATTAGGTCACAACATGAATTTTCAAGTTAAATAGCACCAAAGTTCATGCATTTTGGTGCCCGGTGCAATTCGTATGAACAAAAATTTATTGCTTTACAGGTGGTAAAACAATTATTTAAAGTTGATAATAAACCTTTTTTTTCACATAAATATCTTAATATCGAAAAAAATTCAAAACCTAAGTATTGAAAAATGTTTTTGAAAAGTATCATTTTGCGTTTTTTTGTCGTTTTTCACTAATTTCAAAGAAATAAATGATTTTTTTTATTAAAAAAATTAGACTTACTATAGATTTTGAGATGGTGAACTCGAAGTTCATGCATTTTGGTGCCCGGTGCAATTCGTATGAACGAAACTTGCTGTTGATAACAGGTAGTAAAATAATTGCTTAAAGTTGATAATAAATTATTCTTTTCACATAAATATCTTATTTTTTATTGATTTTAATATCCACCAACAGCATAAAAACCGAAAATAAAAAAAAAATTCAAAACTTAAGTGTTGAAAGATGTTTTTCAAAAACGAAATTTTTTCATTTTTTTGTTGTCTTTTAACTATGAAAAAGCACATATGCTACAGATTTTGAGAGGTCGAACTCGGATATATGTATATGAGCCCCTTAAGACACAAGTGGTGTAACTCCATTTCAGTTTTTTTGAGATGAGCCTCTTAAAGCACACATTTCGTAATTAGGCATTGTACTGTGTAGACAGCAGAAACAATGGTGTTGCTAGTGCTCATGTGAAAAGATAGTAGTTAGAAGAGAAATTATTTTTGAACACCACCAAAGCGAATGTTATTGGTTCTTCGTATAATTTACTTATGCATATGAATGAGAAGCCATATCCTGCAAAATAAAATGAATAAAACAATTTAAGTGAATTCATAAAAATTTATATTTTTACTTGTTTATATTACTCGTATACATGTATGTGTATGTAAACTGTTGAATTTCGCTTAATTTTATAGACAGATAACGCTTAGGTTGCAATCAATTTTCAATCGCAGTCAGATCCAGATTCCGTACTGTCAGGTTCGTCGAGAATTTCACTAGAAATATTTCATATTGATCAAAAAGTAATATGTACTCATATTTCCAGCTTACTTAAAAACGGTGCATATCTTTTAATAAGTATGCAAACCGATATAATTTTTGCAATATTAACTTATTTATTACCTGCATACTCAAAGAACTCTTATTTCTTCGAGAAAAAAGCTAAAAGTTTTGAATTTATAATTAGTTAAAACTGCAAAAAAGGCGGGCATGACTAATTATAAGGAGATATGTAATGTTTTTAAGTAAGTTTCAATGGGTGTATATGAACTGCCAGATTTTGTGACAAAGATTAACTAACCTTTCTTCAACAAACTGTTTCACATCATCCGTAATCTGTCGCTTTTTATGGAGCTTAATACGGTTTCCTATTAGAATAAGAGATATTAAAGGTTCGGTGAGATAAATTGCTCTGTTAAATACATCTTTCAAACGTGATGTCCTGTCGTTTTGACGTGAATGGTCTATCATATTTTTTCTATATAATTTGTGCCAAGACTCATTTGCATCTTCCGAGTAGTAAATCATGGGAAGAGGAAACTCTCTGGCTATCTCACAACCGTGCCTGAGAAGCTTATGCATAGTAGGATTCATGCGAGCCCATGGATAAAGTTGGTAATATAACTGATACGTTGTCCAGCAAAAGCTTTCTAGCTTATCTAGTTTCAATATTTTTTTACATTTAAATGCTCGAAAGAGAAGGACGACGCCGCAAAGGGAGAGACCGCGATGGCAACTACGAGTCTGAATCCCCCCCCAAGAGGCATCTCCCCGACGCTTTGCGTACTGGGATAAAAGAAAGGCCGCAAGGATCCTTAAAAAATATGAGGGAGCATCGCAGGAGAAGCTGTCGCCGGAAGAAAGGAAGATGGTGGAGGAAGCGAAAGCTCTGATACCAAATTTCCAGAGGCCCTATGTGCCTAAGAGGGTGAACGGTAATCCCTTCAAACGCCAGAGATCGGACGGAGAGGTAAATCCCCATCCGAAGCGGCATCAGTTCAACCCCGTAGTGGGAAAACTCAGCTTTGCTGAAGTAACCAAGGACAGAATCCTTATAGGTTTCATTGACCGAGGTAACAACCGTTGGTCCATCTCCAAAGACCGGTGGCTGTATGTCCGGAATGAAATGGGCAGGGCCCTCCTCGACTTAATGCGTGAGTCTCCGGGTAGTCCGCGGCGAGGTACTGACGCGGGCTGGCACCAAGGTCAGATCAAAATATTCGCGTGCGAGGATGCAAGAACTGTCGCACTGTATAAGGCAGCAGTTGCAAGACTGGGTGAAGTCTACCCAGGGGCAAGACTAGATGTCGTCGACTGGAAGGACATTCCTGCTCGGCCAAGGGCAAGGGCATGGATTCCTGCCGTCCCTGCAGAACCCGAGAATATTCTTGAGATGCTGCAGGTCTGGAATCCGTCTCTCCCGACGCAGGATTGGGACGTCAATCTGGTCGATGATGTGGTTGAGCCCAATAGACAGGTGGTTATCACTCTGAATAAGGAGGCGCTCGAGCCCCTTAAACGGTGCAACGGACGAGTGCATTACGGCTTGGGTCAGATCGTGATCCACGTATACCGTGGCGATGCACAGCGCGCTGCTATTCCGGACGCTCCGGAGGACTCGGAGATCGAGGCATCGGAAGGGGAAGCAGAGGAGTCCGACGCGGAAAGTATGTTATCCGCCACGTCAAATTGCGATGGTGCTGCGAACAACTCGGCGATAGAAGAAAGCCTGCTTGACGAAGAAGGCCTCGACGTCACGATCGTGGCTAAACCTGAGCACACTAGCGTTGATGCTGCTTCAGACAGCAGGGTTCCCGCCACGCCAAATCGTGCAGGTGCTCTGAACAACTCCTCGTTGAGAGACAGCCCCCGGAACAGGCCAGACCTCGACGACACGCTGGCGGCAGGGAAGTCTGAGCTCTCTCATGTTGGTGGTGCTTCAGATAAATCTGCACAAATCTAAAGCAGTCTCGGCTGTTTTAAGCAGTCGTCTTTCTAAAGGCGACGTAGACGTGGTCCTTATCCAAGAGCCCTGGGTCAATAGCTCTAGGATCTGTGGATAGGGGACTAAGGGGTACAAGCTCATCCAAGCCAATGATGAGGGCAAGGTCAGAACCTGTATTTTGGTAAAGTCTGAGCTAAACACCTTTCTATTACCCAACTACTCAAATGGTGACGTTACAGCTGCCAGCTTAACAGTCGGCAGCACCAGCCTAACGATGGCGTCGGTCTATATGCCCTATGACGCCGAAGAACCTCCTCCACAAAAGGAGGTGAAAGATCTGGTGGATAATTTCTGTACGGGCCATCTTATTATTGGAGCTGACGCTAATGCTCATCACGTCCAGTGGGGAAGCTCCGATATTAACGCTAGGGGCGAGTCTCTGTTTGACTACCTACTAACAACTAACCTGGTGGTTTGTAACGTGGGTAACGAGCCTACTTTTATAACTAAAGCTCGTAGGGAGGTTATAGACCTCACTGTTTGTAGCGAAGGCGCTTATGAGTGGGTCAGAAAACGGCGTGTTCTTGATGAGCATTCATTTTCTGACCATCGGTACATAGAAATTGTGTTAGACTTTATTGTTGAGCAGCCAGTTATGAAACGAAATCCACGCAACACTAACTGGCAGCTACAAAACCAAATATTAGCTAGGGACCTACCAGTATTACCTCCACAAGCCCCCTCATCAGTGGGAGAACTGGATGATCTGGTAACGACCTTTACAACGGCGCTCTCAAATGCCCTAGAGCAGGCTTGTCCAGTACCAAAACCACGCGGCAAACATAGACCCCACTGGTGGTCTTACGACCTGGATTCGTTCCGTATATCTTGCAGGAAGCAATTTAACAAGGCCAAGAGCATCGGTACGGAGCCTGAATGGCTCGAATATAAAGCTAAACTGAGGGCCTATAAAAAGGCTCTAAGGCAAGCGAAGAGAACTTCGTGGAGAAATTTCTGCACCGGGGTCGAAAAAGTCGATGATACAACGAGACTTAGACGAGTGCTATCAAAAACTCAAACAGCCATTAGCTATTTACGGAAGCCTGACGGATCTTGGACCAGCACGGAAGGGGAAACCCTGGAGCTGCTCCTGAACACACACTTTCCGGGGAATTTGTATGATGCACCTGTAGCATCTGCAACAAACCTGGCGGTAAACATACCCATTACGGAGAAAAGGGTAAGGTGGGCAATCAAAAGCTTTGAGCCGTTCAAGGCAGCTGGGCCAGACGGGATTTTCCCCGCACAACTCATAAACACGCTGGAAATATCAGCTAAATGGCTGGTAGTTCTCTATTCAGCCTGCCTGGCTCTTAATTACATTCCGTGCTCCTGGAGAAGCGCCACGGTAGTCTTTATTCCAAAGGCTGGGAAGGCCTCACACTATGAGCCTAAAGACTACAGACCGATCAGTCTCTCGTCTTTTGCACTTAAAACCTTCGAGAGGATAATTAGCGATTATCTCTCCTCTACTATTGATAGCAACCTTATTTCTAGCTATCAACATGCATACACCAAAGGTAAATCAACGGAAACTGCGCTCCACAGCCTAGTCTCTATTGTTGAAAAATCATTGCATGAAAAGGAGTACTGTCTCGTGGCCTTTCTGGACATCGAAGGGGCTTTCAACAATATAAGGCCGGAGGCTATTAACACTGCTTTAACAAACCTGGGCATAAATAGGTCTCTTATTGGACTAATTGATCAACTACTAAAGGGAAGGAAAATAGTTTCTTCACTGGGAACAGTTGATCTTTCACGCTATGTCACAAGAGGAACGCCTCAGGGTGGTGTTCTCTCCCCGCTCCTATGGAACCTCACCGTAAACTCGCTGCTACGAGACACAAGGTGGGGGGGCGGGAAGATAGTGGCATATGCAGACGATTTAGCTATTGCATATAGGGGCAAATTCCCACAAACCCTGTGTGACTTGATGCAAGTAGCACTGCGAGAAGTTTCTTCATGGTCCTCTCGCTGCGGACTTAGCATCAACCCGGGAAAGGTGGAGCTTGTCCTTTATACCAGGCGGTACAAGATACCACCGTTGAACCTACCAGAACTAGATGGCGTGCGCCTGAACTTAGCTGACAAAGCCAAATTCCTAGGCACAGTTCTAGATAGAAAGCTTAACTGGAAGGAGAATGTCATCCAGCGCCAGAGGAAAGTGTGCATTGCACTTTACACGTGTAAAAGAGCCATTGGCAAAAAATGGGGGCTCAGCCCCAAAATTTGCAGATGGATCTACACTGCGATAATCCAGCCAATTATGCTGTATGGAGTCGTGGTATGGTGGCCTGCGCTAAGAAAGGCAACAAACCTAAATCTGTTAGGGAAAGTCCACAGATCGAGCATGATCTGTATAAGCGGGGCGTTAAGAACAACGCCCAATGAAGCTCTCCAGGCCATTCTTGGCTTTTTGCCACTCGATCTGGAAGGGTACCGGGCAGCAGCAGCATCGGCTGTGCGTCTAAGGGAAACGTCCGTCTGGGGCGCAAGCACTATTGGACACTCCTGTATTCTAAGATCTTACAGCTTTCTCCCTCTGAGCACAGATCGGTGTGCGACCACAACAGTCGGAGATTGTTGTTTTAGAATAAACATTCCCAGCAGGGAAGACTGGGAGAACATAGATCGGTGTCCCGCTACTAATGGCGGCACTTTTATATACACCGACGGCTCGAAGTTAGACGGCAGAGTCGGAGGAGGGGTTTACTTAAGGGATTTGGACCTAGAACTCCCCTTTAGACTACCTGATCACTGCAGCGTCTTCCAGGCTGAAGTTTCAGCAATAATGAACGCCGTGACTTGGATAGGTGAACGCACCATCGGACAGGATATCTGTAATTTCAGCGACAGCCAAGCGGCCATCAAATCTCTTGGCTCTTACTCGTTCAACTCTGAACTGACGCTCAGCTGTCGTCGATCTCTTCAAGAGATGGCCCAACAGAACCGCGTGAACCTCACATGGGTCCCGGGACACAGGGACATTGAGGGAAACTGTAGGGCAGACGAACTTGCCAGGCAGGGCACGACCAAGCAGATTCTTCAAGATAAAGAGCGCATAGGTATGCCGTTTGCCACGTGCAAGCTAATGCTGAAGGAGCATACACTCCGCGAAGCCAACGAAAGATGGCTACAAGCCCCAGGGTGCCGGATATCCAAGCAAACCTGGCCAAAATGCGATCTTAAAAGATCTAGACACATATACGCCCTAAAAAGGAAGGAAATCTCCATATTAATAGGTGTTTTAACCGGGCACTGCCTTGTTGGTAGGCACGCAGCAAGGCTAGGCGTTCCCTACCGACGATGCTGCAGGAGTTGCAAAGATGATGAGGAAGAGGAAACGGTGGAGCACCTCATCTGCAACTGCCCGGCCTTAAGCGGAGCGAGAAGACGCTCTCTGGGAGTTCCCTTCCTGGTTAGCTTAAGCCTGGTCGCGGAGCTAGACATAAAGGACTTGATGGCCTTCATCAAGTTATCAAAATGGTTCGAGGAGGGGTAACGGTGTCGGTTAGGAGTGTCAGTCCCGGGTTTCGGCTATATGGAGAGTCCCGACAGCACAGGGATTTTCCATATGGCCGGGCCCCGGGACTGACTTTCCTAGTGTTTGGTGGTATCACAACGGGCCTTTTATTACTGGCCTAGGTGTGCCTTTGCGGCAGCCACTTCTACCTACCTACCTAAATGCACGCAGTATTATAGAAATATTGCTTACTAGCCGAGAATCAATTTCCAGTGCATGACTGAATACTTCGGGGTTGTCAAAGCATCGTCTTGCTACATTTCCTGTGTTTGTTGTGCCATGACCTTGTAACACTTGATCGACCCTAACGCCCAAGTTTTTATATATCATTTGCTTTATAGATTCCTTACGCTGTTGGAATTGTTCTAAGCACAGAAAATACCAAAAGTTTTAGTGTTAGCAGAGAATACATTTTAAACTAAACTATTTTAATTTTTTCTTATCCCCAATTTAATAACTTCAAAAATATTTATTTTAACTAATCATTACCTTTTAGAGGTTCCCAGACATCCCAGGCTTCAATTACTTTGCGGTAAGATAAATTTAAAAAGTGCTCGAGAGCTTTTATCTCGGCATATAAAAGTCCGAGTCCGTACTTCAGCGATGTTGGCTTAGGCGAAAAATCGCTGTTAAGATTTCCAAATTCATTTACGGTACGACCGCACATTGGACATCTACTTGACGATTTGTTATCAGTGATAGTATTCACACATTTTCCATCAAAAAGCGTCTGGGAGATTTTGAAATTAACTTTTACAGTGTTTACGAATATTTTCACGGCTTTCCTTTTCCACAGCGATTCTCAAAGGTCGGCAGAAGCGTGTGTGGGGTTGGATTTATCCACAAGCAAGTGCTATCCACAGTGCTTTCTAACTGTATTATCAAAATACTACTAACAAATAAAGATAGATGGGAATCAAAATTTTCATATGCTGGATCCTCAGTGTGTTGTTGGGGATTTAAATGCCCAGATGAACTGTCGAATCCCATCGTAGCCACGGACTGCAAATTATATATATTTTTTTGGTCCCAATTTATTGCAACACTTTCGCACAAACGCTCAACGGATTTGTTCATTAAATTCTGCAGAGGCACACAAACCAGTTTTTCTGTTTCTTCATACTTCTCTGGCTGACACTGCAACATAACTTTTCCTAAACTAGTATAGCTAGGATATATCGGACTCTTTCTGGACCGACAATCCTTAACCAACTCTACGTACCTTGACTTGCCATATTCGTGCTCGAAATAAAAGGCAAACGCAGTCTCACCAGTATGTTTTTGAGGGTTAAGCGAACATTTATTAATTTTGGAATCTGACGTAGGCGAGCGGACATTTCTAGCTGCTATATCTAGGCATAGAGAGCTATACTGGTCAGATTCTCTCAATTTTTTCGCACGCCTGTATATAGTTTCTCTAGACACTTCTCGCCCGCCAACTTCCTTTCGCCCGGAATTAAAACGTCTTCCTCCTGACCTGCCTCGTTTGTGCGGTCTACCTCGCATTTGCCTTGCACTTTGTCCATCCGCTAATTCCATTTCTCAAAAAGTTGTATTTACACTTTTCACTTGCGCACGTTTGAGACAAAATTTACTATAAAACTTTCCGGGTGTCCGATATATGTATATACATATACAACAAAATTAAATAATGAAAATTTGAAAAAAGATCTACGTTAAGAACGCAAGGTTATCAACACACCAACTAAATTTAAGTGAGTAAACTCAGATTTCCTAAAAATCAACCGAAAAGTAACGGAGGAATCTTCAAGTAATAGACATATCGAGTGTAGGAGAGCAGAAATTATTGTAATAACAGGATAGTAGGTGCGGTTCTCTCATGGATTGTTGTCATTGTTCTTGAGTTTTGTCGATACTCTTTTTTGTTGTTGTTATCATTGAGTTGCTGGCATTGCTTTCTTTGCTCTTGTGTTTTTGTTGTAGGTTACTCTATTCAGCGGGCTTTATTGAATCACTCTTTAATTACTTTTTTAATGAATGCCAAATTAAAAAACAAAACATAAGGGACCAGTTAATATAAACTCGTAAATCGCACGTCAGACATGTAACTTCATTAGCGTTTTGAATGTTAATGATGCTTACAAGTTTTTGGATACTTAAGCTCAACCTCTCAAAATCTGTAGCATATGTGCTTCTTCATAGTTAAAAGACAACAAAAAAATGAAAAAATTTCGTTTTTGAACAACATTTTTCAACACTTAAGTTTTGAATTTTTTTTTTATTTTCGGTTTTTATGCTGTTCGTGGATATTAAAATCAATAAAAAATAAGATATTTATGTGAAAAGAATAATTTATTATCAACTTTAAGCAATTATTTTACTACCTGTTATCAACAGCAAGTTTCGTTCATACGAATTGCACCGGGCACCAAAATGCATGAACTTTGGTGGTATTTAACTTGAAAATTCATGTTGTGACCAAATTTTTTTTTACATATTCGAGTTCAGCATCTCAAAATCTATAGTAAGTCTAATTTTTTTAATAAAAAAATCATTTATTTCTTTGAAATTAGTGAAAAACGACAAAAAAACGCAAAATGATACTTTTCAAAAACATTTTTCAATACTAACGTTTTGAATTTTTTTTCGATGTTAAGATATTTATGTGGAAAAAATGGTTTATTATCAACTTTAAATAATTGTTTTACCACCTGTAAAGCAATAAATTTTTGTTCATACGAATTGCACCGGGCACCAAAATGCATGAACTTTGTTGCTATTTAACTTGAAAATTCATGTTGTGACCAAGGCAAATTCATTACAGGTGGCATCCTCCCACAATATGATTTCTTCTTCTACCTTGAAAATCGAATCGTAGCTGTCAAATTGCTTATGTTGTTGCTTTGTCTGACATTTCTAGTTACAAGGAGTGTGTGCGTGCGTGTAGATCAGAATTTGCTCGAAACCACCTGTATGAATTCGCCTTGGTTGTGACCAAATTTTTTTTTGCATATTCGTGTTCAGCATCTCAAAATCTATAATAGATTTGAATTTTTCTAAAAAAGAATCAATTATTTTTTTTATTAGGAAAAAACAACAAAAAAACGCAAAATGATATTTTTCAAAAACATTTTTCAATACTTAGTTTTGAAATTTCCGATTTTTCTCATATCCGCATTGAATTCACCTTTCCAACATATTTTGTCTTGTTAGTCTAGCTTCAGCCGTTGCTGAGAAATTTGATTTTGAGAAAATTTTTTTTGGTTTGTCCCACTGTGTGGCGTAGCCCAGGGTTGTTTTAAAATAAAATTTAAAATTTTGTACATACGCGGTTTTGCACCCACAGCAACAGTACCTCAAATTAAAGGTTACTCAATTACCTATCCAATGGAAAAAAATTTGAAAATCGGTTGTGTTGTTGTTGTTAACAATGCAATGCCCTGCCTAGAGTGTGTGATCATTCCGAAGATCTTCATCAAGCTCTTCTAACGGGAGTCCAAGGAAACGCGCAGTTTCAACAGGGTTGGACCAGAGGGACTGAGGGGTTAGAACAGTAGGCTCAATTGGACAATTGAATAGCTGTAGGGTATCATGGGGGGTACTACCACATGCAAGGCATGTTTTTGAAATTGTGACATTCAGTCTGGATAAGTAAGAGTTTAACCTCACACTGTATAAAGACTCTTGTCTCCCTTGGTAAGGTGCGTTCTTCTTCAGCAATATCGGGTGTAAGACTGTTTAGAACGGGGTTCACAGGTCGAGATCCGACAAAAGTATCAACCAACTGGGTGTGGATGTCGGTTAGAGCCCGCTTATGTTTCCGCAGATCAAACGGCAAGGTAATATGATGCCGGATTTCGTCATGAGGAGACATCCCGTAGCAGGTCTGATAGCGGTATTTTGGCAGACTTTTAACTTCGTCCAGTTGGTGTTACGCACTTTAGGCGACCATATGGGTGCAGCATAGTCAAAGACTGGTCGGCCAATGACGTTATATGTATTCAGCAACGTTTCCTTGTCTTTTCCCCAAGTACTACCGGCAAGTGACTTGAGGATCTTGTTGCGACCTCGTACCTTTGAGACCATTGCAGACACATGACCAGCAAATGAGAAAGTATTATCCAATGTCACCCCCAGTAACTTTGGGTGGCTGACAGTTGGTAGCTTAGTGCCATCAACGTAAATGTCTAATTCGTTTCTCACTTGATGCGTCCATGTCGTAAAGAGTGTCGCCGTAGATTTAGTCGGTGATATCGTCAGATCTCGCTCAGTGAAAAACCTGGAAAGGTCACAGAGGTAACTGTTGATTTTCGCGCAGAGTTCATCAGTATAAGGGCCCTTCCTCGTCGCCATTATTGTGCAGTCGTCGGCGTATGAAACGATGGTGACGCCCTCTGGTGTGGGGGCATCTTCGATAGATAGAAGTTAAACAGGGTCGGGGATAGGACACCACCATGTGGCACCCCCTGTTAGAGTGACCACAAAACATATGGGATTTGCAAAAGTATTGAATTTTTTCACTCCCCGCGCATTTTTTGATAGCTTGACAATAGAAAATAAGATCTGCATAAAAATTGGACACCTGTAGTGGGAAATAGCCACGCGCATTTCACCTAAAGTTCAAAAATTAACCTAAAAGTTATACATGGCTTTAGTTATATATCTCTTTAAACAATGATTTTCGGAGAAATATTGTATTAATAATATTTATACAAAATGAAACTGGGAACATATTCTCCATATGATATTTATACCTACCGTTATCCTTTCAGGACATAATGAGTCCTTAAAGTGAAATTTAAATTTTTTTGTTTGTTAAAAAGGCAAAAATAAATATTTAAAAAATAGAGAATTGCATAAACTATACATCATTTAATAGGTTATTTAAAGTAGTTTTACACATCATAAATTTTTTTAATTTACATGCACTATTATAGTCAAGATAAGCATTTTTTCAAACTTTTTTTTACCAAACTGAAAATATCGTAGTAGGCTTTCAAATTAAAAAAAAATTTGGTATAGTTTCATTCTTAGCAGGCTATGAAAATGTTGAGATAAGGCAAATTAAATGTGCATTACAAAGAAAAAACGGTGTCGAATTTTATAAAAAGTAGTACACTACTTTTTCACAAACTGTAGTAGTGAATAAAAATATGTATTGATACGAAAATAAAAAAGGTAAATAAAAAAAGGATCGCCGAGCTATTAAGAAGCGACCGCATTTATATATATATATATTGATTGAAGGTCCTCGGACCTTATGCAGTGGCGTAACAATAGGGTGGCAGGGCTGGCAAAATGCCACGGGCCCCCGACCTAAGAGAGCCCCTTCCCAAGAGACCGCGAGCAAAAAAATAATTGTTTACATTTGTTATAGTATGCAATAATATACAAAGACAACAGACACGTGTTAAGTCTGCAAGATGGCAATTCTTTATTAATAATGAATAATTGATATACATAGAGATGTGTTTTTCAATATATCGAGATGTGTTATTAATGCCTAACTGAACTAGGGTTACCTAGTTCACTTATAGATTAGTCTTGTTAGTTATGGTTATGGTTATAAAACATCAAGATATGAATACACATCTTCCCTTTATAGGTATGTCTCAGAACGATTAATATATAATACTTATACAATTACAAGTTAAGTTTTTTTGGCGGTTTAACTTTTCTTCCCTTCTTAGTTGTATACATTTCATTTGGTTTATCAGTTTGGTTAGCTGTACTAGTATTTTCAAAGTTTATATTTTCATGTTCTACAGTTTTGTTTTCCTGGATTTCGGTTGTATACATTTCTTTTGGTTTATCAGTTTGTTTAGCTATACTAGTATTTTCAAAGTTCATATTTTTATTTTCTACAGTTTTGTTTTCTTGGATATCGGTCTTTTCATTTATTACATTCTGCTCTTTTGCAATATCTTCATTTATATTTTTTTTATTTACAGGTTTTTTGAGAATATGTTCTCGGCTTCTTCTATATAAACCGCCTTCAGCATCTTGAACTAAATAGGACCTCGGTTCTGGAAATTTTTTAATTATTACACCTGGATACCATACAGAAGTGGGAGATTTCTTATACATAATTTTTCCCTTTCATTAAGTGGCTTAAGAATTTTGGTTTTCTTGTTGAAATTTTTAGCTGTTTTTTGATCACGTTTCTCGATTTCCGCCATGTATGCTGACTTATCAACAGGTCTTACTTCAAAATTTTGTGACAATGATGGTATTTTAGTTCTCAGTCTTCGAGACATGAGTAACTCACTTGGACTTGGCATGTTATTTTTCGGAGTTGTTCTGTAATGTAAAAGTGCTGTGTAAGGATCAGTTTTTTCATCTACACATTTATGTAGTATTTTCTTAATGGTTTGAATTGATCTTTCGGCCAGGCCATTCGATCTAGGCAGATATGGGCTGGAAGTTGTATGTTGAATATTCCATTCGGCACAAAATTTTTTAAAATCTACAGAATTGAATGGCGGACCGTTGTCCGAAACAAGGATTCCCGGTACCCCATGTCTGGCGAAAATAGATTTCAATTTAGTTACAACTGCCAAGCTGGAGAAACCGGAGTTAAGCAGTTCAATTTCGATTAACTTGGAATAGTAGTCTACGACTAGTAGATACGTTCTCTTGTTGAACTCAAACAAATCACAGGCTAATTTGTACCATGGTATATCTGGTACCTCATGGCTCATCAATTCTTGTTTTGGATTTGCTGCTCTGTATTTCATGCAAAGCTCGCACCCAGAGACTACGTTTAAGATGTCATTATTCATGTTAGGCCAATACACTGATTCTTTAGATAGACTTTGACAGCGTTGGACACCCATATGGCGCTCATGTATGTTAAATAATACCTTTTTACGAAGTAGCTTAGGGATAACCCTGCAGGAAAAGTATCTAGCGTAAAAGTAACTTTAAGTTGCTTACCAATCAACTAGTGCTGTATGTTTACTGTAAATTTCCATATACTCGGACTAACTATTTTTGTTCGACGATGGTCGGAATCCGGTCAGTTATGGTTACCTCTGCATGAGATGTCAACCAACTACTAACTAACTACTTTTCAACCAAAAAATAGCCAAAAGATAAATTCATTTTTTTTTTTTATAATTTTTATTTATTTACTTTAAATTTTATTTTATCTTTTCCATTCCTTTTTTAATTCCCCCATCATTTTACTCTATGTGTATCAAAGTTATTCTTTAAAAACCAGCTACTATTTGTATTTACCCAATACCGAAAAAGCACCTGGAAATTACAAGCTAAAAGACGGAAGCAAACGAAAAATTAAACATATTTTCGGACTCCTCTTCATGACCTCTGCATGATTTGTGGCGTAGTTAGACGTTAGTTCTTTATCAACTTCCAGGTTGGTTTTTTCTTTCAATGGCGCTCTAGAAAGTGTATCAGCTACAAATAAATATTTCCCAGGCTTATATACAACTTGCAAGTTATAACGTTGTAATCGCATCATAAAGCGCTGTAATCGTGGTGGAATTTTAAAAAGAGGTTTATTAAACAGCGATACTAACGGTTTATGGTCAGTCTCTACAATAACTTTCAAACGTATTGGTGGAACTTGTCGCAGCCGAAAAGAATAGCGAAAAGTTCCTTTTCGATTTGTGCATAATTAATCTGAGAGCTAGGCAATGAAGCTGAGGCGAACGCAATCGGGTTTTCTCCATGAAAAATAGCAGCTCCGACTGCAAATTTAGATGCATCTACAGACAACCTCAGCTGTTTTCGGGTATCAAAATATGTCAGCACTGGTGCCCTTGTAATTTCATTTTTTAGATTAATAAATTCCCTCTCATGAGCATCATTCCAATGCCACTGTATATCTTTTTTGAGTAATTCGCGTAAGTGTTTATTTTTCGCCGACATATTTTCTATAAAAGCTCCTAGATAGTTAATCATGCCCATGAATCTCTGTAGTTCGGGCACTGAGCGTGGTGCTGGTAACTCTGTTATGGCTTTAATTTTGTCTGGGTCTGGTTTAATTCCCTGCTCACTAAAAATATGACCTATGAACTTAATTTCACGTCTATAAAAGTGTGATTTGTTTTTATTAAACTTTAAACCTACGTTTTGAGCTCTTTCCAGTACTTTCTTCAATATTCTGTCATGTTCCGCAATGTTAGATGCATGTATCAAAAAGTCATCCATGTAAATTATTAACCCTTCAATGTCACAAAATAATTTTACCATTTCGGCATGAAATATTTCTGGAGCTGCATTGATACCAAAAGGTAAGCGTTAAAACCGATACCTGCCGAATGGTGTATTAAATGTATATAGCTTGGAGGAATCTTCATCCAATTTCATCATCCAAAATCCCGAATTCGCATCCAGTGTACTAAAAACTTTAGACCCGCTTAGTTTGGATTTACATTCATCAATATTCGGAAACGCAAAACGTGGTCGTAAAATAGCTTTATTCAAGTTTCATGGATCTAAACATAAGCGTAAATTGCCATTAGGTTTTGTGACTAGAACAATTGAGCTCACCCACTCTGTTGGTTCTTTAGCAGGTGTCATAACTTTTAATTTCACCATTCTATTTAGTTCATTCTGTAAAGGCTCATGCAATATAAATGGAATTTTCCTAGGAGGATCTGTTACTGGTTCTACCTGCGGATTAATTTTTAAGTGACATTTGTCTTCAAGTAGCCCTAGACCCTCAAACACATTTCAATATTCTTCGAACTTTTTATTTAAACACTTTACCATATTGACCTGTTTCACTAAATCCATCAAAATAGCGCTTTGTAGACCTATGATATTATTACAATTCATTTTTATAATATAGAATTCAAGTGAATATAATTTCTGTTTGAAAAATAATGGTATGTTGCAACTTTTGGTTTTGACATGTTTTTTTTTTTTAATTAGTTAGTTTCAATGTATTATACATACTCAATGACATAACATTTGCTTGTGCCCCTGTGTCTATCTGGCAAATAATTTTGCTGCTGCCAATTTGTACGGTGATGTTCCACTCCTTATCTGACTGACGTGGTTTTCCTCATCTTCATCCTCACTCTTACTTTCATCGTCTTGTAAGCTTCTTATATATTTCTTTCGTTGTTGTTTGTTGTGGCAATATTGGGCGAAGTGGTTGGGCTTACCACACGCATTACTTTTGACACCTGCAGCTGGACATTTGTTTTTATGAACTTGTACTTGGTACATTTGGTTGTTGCGTGCTCCTTCCTAGAGGGTTTGCTGTACTTGCTGTTTGAACGTGTTAATCATTGTTTATCCCTACTATAGTTTGGCAACTTTTTTCTTCTTCTTACGAATTTGAGTGGAAGGCACTGGCTGAGTGACTCCAAACGAAAAGGAATGAAGGAATAGTATGAAGCCCAATAAGCCGTTTTGTTTGATATCAATCTGAGACGCATTTTAGATGAAACCTTCAACGTCAATTCTCACTTTTTGAAAATTTAATATCAATTAATCAATCAATTAATTTTAGATTTAGTGATAAACTACCAGTAGCAGATCCACTTTTTTGCTAAATTAGTATTAACTTGAGGTATAATTAAATATAAAAATTATACTATAAATGTCCGGCAGATTCTACCTTCACAGTTTTTATACATTCGACCCCCTTTACCATTCCCTGAAATAAATTTTGTCCAAATCGTGGTACATTATTGACCCTCATTATTATTTTCTTATATCGACCCGGCCAAGAGCAATACACTCGAGGTGACCCTGTCTGACATTTAGGCAGGGCTACACCTCGTTACAACAACAACAACAACATTAACCAAACGTTTGAGAAAATATTTTTCTGTGCTTATGGGGAATATCTCGTGCGTGTGCATTAGTGTAGTTTTTGCGAGTTGCGCTACTATTTAAGGTATACAATGGTGTTAATGCCGCAATGGTACTCACTTCTTGTTCTCCCGAGTTTTCAATGACATTCTTGTGGACTGTGGCTAACTCAATACTTTTTGCTATGTCAAGTGCTTTTTGCAAGCGTATGTTACCTTCGCTGAGAAACCTCTCTTTAATTTTTGAAAGTTTTTGTGACAGGCCACATATAAAAATGTCCCGGACCAGGTCCGCACGGAGACTGCCAAATTCACACGTTGAATTTAAATTGTTTAAAACAGCCAAATATTAATTTATTGACTCGCCTGTAAGTTGACCACGGGTAAAAAATGTATGGCGCTCCATAGCTATATTGGCTTTTGGTACAACATAGCCCTAAAACTTTTTAATCAGCACACTGTAATCGACCGTGTCCACATCTTCATTGAATGAATTGAATATCTGTAGGGCCCCTGCCCCAAGATGGTGAATTAATAAAGCGACTTTTCGTGAGTTTGGTTGCTCCTCCAAATTCGAAGCGCGTAAAAAAACCTTGAATTGCGTGGACCAGTTTTTCCACTCGACTGCCAAATTACTGGCCGCTAAATTTATTGGCCCAATCGTGTTTGCAAAAGTCATTACTGGCTTTTCTAACGTTGGCATTACTTTGTTGTCGTTCGCCATATTTTCTTTAATTAAATGGTTCCAAAAACACCTGACACCATGTTATAGTATGCAATAATATACAAAGACAACAGACACGTGTTAAGTCTGCAAGATGGCAGTTCTTTATTAATAACTAGTAATACCCGGCGTGCGTTGCTACGCCAAAGAAAAACACCTGAATAAGATTTTACCATTTAAGGACTTTTATTTATCTTAATGCTAAAGGATAAACAATATTTTTGGTTTTTTTCATAAGGTGTGTAAACAAATAAATTTTTTGGGGATCCAACTCGTGAACAGGCGACGTATAATTGACCATGTGAAAAACTCGCATTTCTCAAATCCAGTCCAGCGATAGTAAGTGATTGTCCTTGTGCTTTATTTATGGTTACAGCAAATGCAAGACGCAACGGGAATTGAAGCCGCTTGAATTCGAATGGTATATCATTGGAAATCATCGGTATGCGTGGAATCAGCACGTCTTCCCCTCATTCGAAAATGATGATTTACCCACCGCTTTCTGGTTAACTTCCCAGAAGAAAAATTATTCTATGTATCAAACTAAGCAGAATTCTACCTCCATACGAATTGGTCGGTCTCTGACCTACTTCTCGGAAGATATATTATCGCCAGCTACACGCCAAATATCAAGCACATTGAGTCATAAACATGATTGTTTAGAATATATCAGGCTCTGGTCCACTTCCCGGAAGAAAAATCATCCCATACTTTGATCTAAGCATAACGCTACCTACATATCAAATTTCAAGTAAATTCAACCATTTTCACGATAGTTTAGAATAAGTCAGCCCTGGGCCCACTTTCCGGAAGAAAAATCATCCTATACTTTGACATAAGCATAACGTTACCTACATACCAAATTTCAAGTAAATGCAACCATTTTTACGATAGTTTAGAATAAGTCAGCCCTGGGTCCACTTTCCGGAAGAAAATTTATTCTATATATTAATCTTAGCATATAGCTACCTACATACCAAGTTTCAAGCAATTCGAGCCATAAATACGATTGTTTAGAACAGATCGGTCCCTGGTCCACTTCCCGGAAGAAAAATCATCCTATATTTTAACCTAAGCATAACGCTACCTACATACCAAATTTCAAGTAAATCCAGCCATTTATACGATATTTTCGAATAGGGCGGTCCCGGGTCCACTTCCCATAAAAAAAATTTACAGAAACACTCTCCAGGCTCCTACTAATCTATCCCCAAAATTTCAACAAAATCGGCGCAGTAGTTTTGGAGTCCATAAGCCACATACATACCTACATACATACATCCAATTTTATATATATAGATGAATAATTGATATACATAGACATGTGTTTTTCAATATATCGAGATGTGTTAATAATGCCTAACTGAACTAGGGTTACCTAGTTCACTTATGCATTAGTCTTGTTAGTTATGGTTATGGTTATAAAACATCAAGATATGAATACACAACAACATTGTACCTGAGTATGTTATTTTATTTGAAAAGTATATTTTTATAATTTCTGCTTAAAATCCAAAGTGAGACAACTAAATTCCATAATACATTTCAACCAACCTAAACAAAAAGATGTTGATTAATTTTTAGAGATGTACACGTTATTTATTTTTGCCTTTTTAACAAACAAAAAAATTTAAATTCGACTTTGAGGACTCAATATGTCCTGAAAGGATAACGGTAGGTATAAATATCATATGAAGAATATGTTCCCAGTTTCATTTTGTATAAAAATTATTAATACAATATTTCTCCGAAAATCATTATTTAAAGAGATATTGGTCTCTAAAGGCATGTATAATTTTTAGGTTAATTTTTGAACATTAGGTTAAATGCGCGTGGCTATTTCCCACTACAGGGGGTCCAATTTTTATGCAGATCTTATTTTCTATTGTCAAGCTATCAGAAAAAGCGCAGGGAGCAAAAAAAATCAGCACTTTTGCATTTGTGGTCACTGTGTGTACCCCCTGTCTAATACGTCTGGGTTTAAATGTAGCCTTTCTAAAGTTTACCGACGCCTGCCGTCCGTTCAGATAATTAGGGGTCCATCTCTTTAACCCATCAGGGAGTTGTGTCTCAAGAAGATCTTGTATGAGCGTGGCGTGATTGACTGTATCAAAAGCTTTTGACAAGTCTAGTGCCACTAACACAGTCTTGTGATTTGGTTAGGGTTGATTTAGGCCGCTATTTAAATCCGTTGTTGTTGTTAACAATGCATTGCCCTGTCTAGAGTGTATGATCATTCCGAAGATCTTCATCAAGCTCTTCTAAGGGGAGTCCAAGGAAACGTGCAGTTTCAACAGGGTTTGTCCAGAGGGACAGAGGGGTTGGAAGAGTAGGTCCAGATGAACAATTGAATAGATGTAGAGTATCATGGGGGGTCCTACCACATGCAGGGCATGTATTTAAGATTGTATCATTAAGTCTGGATAAGTAGGAGTTTAACCTTACACTATATCCAGACCTAAGCTGTGCCAAGGTCACTCTTGTCTCCCTTGGTAAGGTGCGTTCTTCTTCAGCAATATCCGGTGGAGGACTGTTCAGAACGGGATTCACAGGTAGAGATCCGACAAAAGTGTCTACCGACTCGGTGTGGATGTCGGTTAGAGCCCGCTTATGATTCTGCAGATCAAACGGCAAGGTAATATTATGCCGGATCTCATCATAGTGCTTACGGAGATGTCTCCTTATGTCTCTCGGGGGCGGATCTATGTCCAAAAGATGACGGTTTGGATGTGCTGGCTTGTGGCAGTTCAGAAGGAATTGCCTGCTCAGCATTTCCGCATGCTCTTTTACATTGAGCAGTTTTGCCTCCTGATGGAGGTGAGACTCGGAAGACATGAGGAGACATCCCGTAGCAGTTCTGATGGCAGTATTTTGGCAGACTTGTAACTTCGTCCAGTTGGTGTTATGTACATTAGGCGACCATATGGGCGCAGCATAGTCAAAGACTGGTCGGCCAATGGCCTTATATGTAGTCAGCAACGTTTCTTTGTCGCCATTATTGTACAGTCGTCGGCATATGAAACGACGGAGACGCCCTCTGGTGGTGGGGGCATCTTCGATAGATAGAAATTTAACAGTGTCGGGGATAGGACACCAACCTGTGGCACCCCCTGTCTAATACGTCTAGGTTTTGATTTTGCGTTTCTAAAGTTAACCGACGCCTGCCGTCCACTCAAATAATTAGCGGTCCATCTCTTTAAACCATCAGGTATCTGTGTCTCAAACAGATCTTGTATGAGAGTGGCATGGTTGACTGTGTCAAAAGCTTTCGACAGGTCAAGTGCCACTAACACAGTCCTGTGATTTGGTTGGTTTTGATTTAGGCCGCTATTTTTTTGAGTTGTAATAGCATTGAGTGCGGTGGTGGTGCTGTGCAGCTTACGGAAGCCATGTTGATGACTAGCCAGGTGCAGATTTGCAGTATAATACGGGAGCAAAATGGACTCTAGCGTCTTCACTACCGGTGACAAAAGTGATATAGGACGATATGAATCGCCTATGTTTGCCGGTTTTCTAGGTTTTAGTAATGGAACCACTCTCGCCTTTTTCCATATTTCAGGAATGACGAAAGTGTTCAGTGAAAGACTGAATAGAGCCGCTAAGTATTTGTGTCCCTCCTGGCCTAGCCTGTCTGATGGCTTCCTTGACCTCTGAGGCAGTGATGACAATGGGCGTATTTTGGTTTTTATATTTACGCGCCTGTCGCATGGTTCTACGTTTAGCTCTATCGGGCGGGGAATGTTGTACAAATTGTCTACAGAAGGAGTTCGCACATCCCCTAGGGTCCTTCTTCACCCTATCACCGAAAGTAATATCTACTTTATCCTTGTGTTGCGTTGGATTAGATAGAGCTTTGACCGTAGTCCATAATTTGCCAACACCATCAGAGAGGTTGCATTGCTCTAGGTGTTGTTTCCATTTGGCCAGTTTATGTTTATCGACCAACCTACGAATTTCCGCGTTGAGATCCTTTATACGGGGGTCTGCGGGATTGAGACTTCGCACTTCATCTCTTTCTCTAGCCATGGCCGCTGCCTCCGCGGGGAAATTTGGTCTTATTTGAGATATTCGACCCGCAGGAATGAAGCGTTTAGAGGCCGAGTCAATGATGTTGCGGAAGTCTCGTTCGCCTTTGCGTACGTCCGTAGGAATGGATAGAGCAGCCAAGGATTCGTCCGTATATGTCTGAAAACTGTCCCAGTCCGCCTTGGTAAAGTTAATATATGTACCATGCTCAGGTGTAATAAAGTCCGTCGGTCGTTCGATGGTAATGACTATTGGGAGTCCTGCACTTACGATAGAAATATCTGGCGAACTATAGCAGTTACCCGGTACTCTCGTTGGGGCGTCTCCGTTCAATGTACAGAAAGCCGTATCAACTATTTGTTCTGCAAGTACATGCCCCCTATTGTCTGCTGGCAAGTTTGAGTGCCACATGTCGTGGTGCGCATTGAAGTCGCCCAGGATCACGCGGTTATCTCCTCGTAATAGCAAGCTAATGTCGGGGTGATAGCCGGTGGGGCAACTTGAGACAGGGGGTATGTAGATATTAATGATTTGCAGATCGACATCTCCTGTACGGATAGTAATACCTTGGCTTTCTAAGATATCATCCGTTCCTTCGATGTCGGTATCAAATAGATGATACTGTACAGAGTTGTGCGTTATGAACGCTAGACCACCTCCCAGACCTCCTGTTACTCTATGACGGTCTTTCCGGTGGATGTTATATCCGCCATAGGTAATGAGGTCCGACCTGGGACTGAGGGGGGTATGACATAGAAACAGAGAGAGACTGGTGCTCGGAGTTGCTCATGTCTAAACTGCTCCTGTGAGAGCGAGACGGTTGACCTGCTGCGCGTGATGTTGACGCCATAAGACACGAGCAACAGTCTGGAGTTTGTGTGGCGGGTATAGCAGAAGTGCTGCTAGTCGTTAAGACATTATTATTATTACTATTAGTATTGCTACTAGAAAGTGGCGGTATGGGTGCGCTTGAACGGCGCTTACCGCGGGACGCCCGAGGGCGCAAACAACAACGAAAGTACTAAAGAAAGTACGGGGTCTGTGGATGTTAAGGTTAAGCCCTGAACATCCAGATTTATGGAGCCATCTCTTACACGAGAAGCATTGCACAGAATGCGACCGTTTAATATATATCTTTTTGCAACAGACACTGCATATCCATTCTTTTGGTCCGGGGTTCGGCTCAACGCCCGCCCGTAACAATAGAATATCTTGCAGCCCTGCTGCAAGGGGGGAGGATGATAGTTTCGGAATGGGACAAAACATACTAAACAGGGTTACATTGAAAGTGACAGTCCTTGACCGAGGTAAAACCCCGGGTGGTTCCACTGCGCAGAGATTCATGGCGATGTCATGGGTTTTCTGCTCTGAGAAGTGACTGTACATAGGGAACCTAAATCCGTTGTAATGGCATTGAGTGCGGTGGTGGTGCTATGTAGCTTACGGAAGCCATATTGATGACTAGCCAGGTGCAGACTTGCAGTATAGAACGAAAGCAAGACGGTTTTATCGTCTTCACTACCGGCGACAAAAGTGATATAGGGCGATACAGTGGCGTACATAGCTTTTTGCGATGGGGGGGATTACGAAATTGTCCAACTTCATAAACTTTCTATCCACATTTTATTTTTTGTTGATCAAAATGGGGTTTATGAGCGTAGTACAAAAAGGAAGAACTTTCTATCCACATTTTATTTTTTGTTGATCAAAATAGGGTTTATATTGCAGTATAGAACGAAAGCAAGATGGTTTTAGCGTCTTCACTACCGGCGACAAAAGTGATATAGGGCGATACAGTGGCGTAGATAGCTTTTTGCGATGGGGGGGATTACGAAATTGTCCAACTTCATAAACTTTCTATCCACATTTTATTTTTTGTTGATCAAAATGGGGTTTATGAGCGTAGTACAAAAAGGAAGAACTTTCTATCCACATTTTATTTTTTGTTGATCAAAATAGGGTTTATAAGCGTAGTACAAAAAGGAAGAGCGCTTTTCATTTCGATATGTATGTTCATTAGATATGTATATTAGTTCGAAAGAAAATTATTTGCGTTACATTTTATATGTCCGATTTTTAAAATTTAAATGTTACCGTGGAGGTTTTGTCGGCCCTATCATTGACCTTTGAAGTGTTTTGGTTTAAATCGAATTTCGGATTTATTTTTATACCACTAATCTAAAGATCTCAGAAAAGTATGATGTTTTAGCAAAAAAAAAAAAAAATTATGATAATTTTTGTTGGGCCAATGTTTAATTTATCCTGGGGCTTTTTTTGCCTTTCCTTTCCATTCTTGTAAAAAACACTTTTCCGAATATATTTTTGTAGGAAATTGAATTCCCTACAAAAACTGTCTACACTGATATTGTCTAAGACTAGCCGTTTTCTAGTATTCAAACCTCAAACATTTGTATGATTTTTCGGTTTTTCGTTTTTGTTTCCAAAAACTGTCAAAAATGCAAATATCCAACATTTTCAATCTTATTTTTATCCTGTGCCTGTATACACTACTATTTTTTCCAGTTTTTTTCCGTATGTTTTGTAAATTGTTCCTGTGATTTGATTTCTTCTGATTTTAAAAATAGAAGCAAAAAATTTTAAGAAAACAACAGTGTCATTTAGGCATAAGTGATGCTTTGTCTGCGAAAATGTAGCTTTACAGCCTTCAAATGGCACATTTATTTCCACTTATCCCTGCCAGTAATAACCTCTTTTGCGGGGCTTAGGTCGCACCCGGCTCTTTTTTGAATTCGGATTTCGGATTAATCAGTAAATTTCTCTCAAGATTATGTATGGATTTCCCTATTCATTTTTGAATAGAGCCGCTAGGTATTTGTGTCCCTCCTGACCTAGATGTTTCAACATCTTCATGGCAATACCGTCGGGGCCGATGGATTTTGAGGGCTTAGCCTGTCTGATGGCTTCCTTGACCTCCAAGGCAGTGACGACAATGGGCGTGTTTTGGTTTTTGTATTTACGAGCCTTTTGCATGGCCATACGTTTAGCTCTCTCGGGCGGGGAATGTAGTATAAATTGTCGACAGAAGGAGGTCGCACATCTCCTAAGGTCCTTCTTCACCCTGTCGCCGAAAGTGATATCCACTTTGTCCGTATGCTTCGTTGGATTGGATTGAGCTTTGGCCGTAGTCCATAGTTTGCCAACACCATCGGAGAGGTTTCCATTTAGCCAGTTTGTGTTTATCGACCAACCTACGAATTTCCGCCTTGAGATCCCTTATGCCATGGCCGCAGCCTCCGCGGGGAAAATTGTTCTGTTTTGGGATATTTGACCCGCAGGAATGAAGCGTTTAGAGGCCAAGTCAATGACTTTGCGCAAGTCTCATTTACCTTTGCGTACGTCCGTAGTAATGGGTAGAGCAGCCAAGGATTCGCCGGGTGTGTCTCAAAACTGTCCCAGTCCGCCTTGGTAAAGTTAATGTATGTACCATGCTCAGGTGTAATAAAGTCCGTTGGTCGTTCGAGGCTAATGTCGGGGTGATAACCTGTGGGGCAACTTGAGACAGGGGGTATGTAGATGTTAATAATTTGCAGGTTGACATCTCCTGTACGGATGGTTATGCCTTGGCTATCTAAGATATCATCCGTTCCTTCGATGTCGGTATCAAATAGATCATACTGTACAGAGTTTTTTGTTATGAATGCTAGACCACCTCCTAGACCTCCTGTTACTCTGTGACGGTCTTTCCGATGGATCTTATATCCGCCATAGGTAATGAGGTCAGACCTGGGACTGAGCTTGGTTTCTTGAACTGCGGCAAGTTTTGTGTCATATTGCGTCATCAGATTAGGTATCTCTGCGATCTTTCCAGTTAATCCGTTACAGTTGTGCTGTAAGATTTGGAAGTGCGCCGGTGGGGTCGATGTCGAGTTCACTATAGGCGTGAGAGACGGATGTGTTCGCCCAGGGGTTGGTAGGCTAAGACCAAGGCTGTGCCGCAGCCTAGTTTGCTGTGGAGTTGGTGTGACCGGAACAGACAGAGACTGGTGGGCGCGAGAGTGTTGAGCTGCTGCGCGTGATGTTGACGCCGTAAGGCACGAGCTACAGTCTGGGATTTGTGTGGCGGGTATAGCAGAAGTGCTGCTAGTCGGTAAGACTTTATTATTATTATTGCTACTAGAACGCAAAGGAGGCGGTAGGGGTACGCTTGATCGGCGCTGACCGCGGGACGCCCGAGGGCGCGAACAACAAGGGCCCACGAAAGTACTAAAGAAATTACGGGGTGAATGTTAGATTTAAGCCCTGAACATCCGGATTTATGGAGCCATCTGTTTCACGAGAAGCATTGCAACTAATGCGACCGTTTAATGTATATCTTTTTGCAGCAGACACTCCATATCCATTCTTTTGGGCCGGAGTTCGGCTCAAAGCCCGCCCGACACAATAGAATATCTTGCAGCCCTGCTGCCAGTCGGGAGGATGATAGTTTCGGAATGGGCAAAACACACTAAACAGGGTAACATTGAACGTGACAGTCCTTGGCCGGGGTAAAACCCCGGGTGGTTCCACTGCGCAGAGATCCATGGCGATGTCCTGGGTTTTCTGCTCTGAGAAGTGACTGTACGTAAGGGAACCTTGTGAAAATCGGTTCATTGGTTTTTGAGAAATTTTGATTTCAAAAAACGCTTTAAATTAACTTTGACTTAATAACTCTTGTTGTTGTTTGCCCCAAAAAAAATTATATATTTATACTCACCGCAATGATATCTATTGATCCTAATTTTTTTTTTTTTTGTAATTTGGGAGTTGGAGCTATTGTGCATTTATACCTCTCTATACTATATATAAAATTCTAACTCGAAATTTTGTAAAAACTAAACAGCCGATCCACTGGCTCGACTTTTTTCATTTTAAATTAAAACCCTGCATTACAGCACCCATCAGTTTTTTCATATTGCCTTTCAGAACCTGATGGTAGGGATAAGGAACGGGATGGGGATAGAGATAGGGATTGAGATAGATATAGGGATCGGGTTAGAAAAATATGCAGGGATATAAATTTGTGGCTGGGCAACGTCTGTCGGGTCATCTAGTAGTCATATACAAGTGATGTATTAACTAAAGTATGTATACTTTCTTACATTTTTTACAGATTCCGCGTTGAAGGGCGTAGGGAAAAACAAAACTTTGTTTTATTTTGCCGTAGCGCGCAACATAAATATATAAAATAGCCCATTAAGGATGTGGCCAAAATCGCGGACAGTTACGTTACAATCAGACTCACTTTTCAATATAAACTACTACAAAAATAGATGGATTTGGACATTTTCATTATTTTTGGCATACGGATCTTAAAGTGCATTTCCGAAGTATAGATATGAACATTTTTGTAGGTCTTTTATTTAAGAGTTATGGACCACTTTGTACGGACTGTTACGTTACAGTTTTTGGAAGTAGGTTTGGAAGTTGCTTCACATTATACAAAAAGTCTACTATCCTGTCAAATTATTCTCAACATGTAGTATATAGTTTTAAAGCTTTAACTAGTATGTAATAAATGAAAAATAAATTACACTGAAACAAATTTTTTCCGTTTTTCATACACAAAACTGCTCGGACTGTTACGTTACAAAAAAGACTGTTACGTTACACGTGCGATTTGCGTTTAGATAAAAAGCACATTTAAGCATTAATTATAGCTTACACGCAGAATAATTTTCATGTTGAATCAACACTTTTTTAACACTTTTTCAGGTTATTATTTTTCAACACTATCGCTCATGTTGTTCTAACATGAAGCTACTGTTTCACTGTTCCTACATGTTAAATCAACATGAAGGAACAGTGTGAATTTAACATGATCACAAAGGTTTGAATCAACATGATTTCCTGTTGATACAACATTATTTTTCTTGTTAAATCAACACGATCAGACATGTTAAATTAACACTATACTATGTTGAAATAACACTTTCGTCCTGTTAAATTTACACGATCTATCATGTGAAATTGACACGATATGTTATGTTAAATCAACACGATCTATCATGTTAATTTAACAGGATTTTATTGTTAAATTAACACGATCTATCATGTTAATTTAACAGGTTTTTATTGTTAAATTAACCCTTAAAATAAAACACCTTGTTTTTGATTTTTTTAATAATTTTTTTTAGTTAATTCATTTATCGAAAACCTTTAACATACATATTTTCAGGTATGACAGAATATAATGCTTGTATAATTTATTAACACGATCTGTCATGTTAATTCAACATGTTTTTATTGTTAAATCAACACGATCTATCATGTTATATTAATACGGTCATCATGTTAAATCAACACCATCTACCATGTTAAATTAACACGATCTATCATGTTAAATTAACAGGATCATCATGTTAAATTAACACGATCATCATGTTAAATTAACACTATCATCATGTTAAATTAACACTATCATCATGTTAAATTAACACGATCATCATGTTAAATTAACACTATCATCATGTTAAATTAACACGATCATCATGTTAAATTAAGACGATCATCATGTTAAATTACACGATCTATCATGTTAAATTAACACGAGCATCATGTTAAATTAACACGATCATCATTTTAAATAATAAAAGTACACATATGTACATACATATGTACATATATGTACATATACTTATTTTAATCCAATCATTGGCAACTTCTGCAACGAAAACAGCAACAACAAGCCCCAATCTGAAAATTAAATAAAAATTGTTTCATTGAAAGCTCTTTAAATTATCCAAGCGATTGTAAAACTGGTAGCACACGTCCAATTAATATAGGGATAAGTATCAAACGACGCCTTTTCTACCCGGTATCCCTAATCCTAAAGCGCTTCCATGGTATTTATGTATAGTGCGCGTTGTTTTTAACCTACCCTGACATTGTTGGACGTGTTTTAGCAGGAAGCGTTTACAAAATATGAAAAACAACACAAATTACTTACCCAAAACTTCACAACTTATTCGCAAGTTAAGAAACTATAAATTTCACAATATATTAATTATTTATAATATCTACAACTTTTCATCAAGTCGGTATCTACACACTGACTTAAATTCTGTTCTTTTGAGAACAATTCTGTTCACAAGCTTTGATGGGGAACAGATGATGCTCGAAAACAACACTTGTTCATGTTAAAACAAACCGAATATAGTGTAAGGGATACACACTAATGTAATTCTAATACAGAAATATTTCATGTTATTCTAACCAACGCTTCATGTTAAAATGTTGGGGAACAGATGGCAGTCGAAAACAACACTTGTTCATGTTAAAACAAACCGAATATAGTGTAAGGGATACACACTAATGTAATTCTTATGCAGAAGTACTTCATGTTATTTTAACCATACGCTTCATGTTAAAATGTTCGTGTTGATTTTCCGAAATTGTTTTTGTTTTACGTACAAGAGGTGTTCATGTTGATTTTACATGAATCATGTTAACTAAAAATGTAAGAAATTTTTCTGTCTGTAGTTTTCGTCAGACACAAAATAAAAGTGTTAGTTTTCTTCAGACACAAAATTTTAGTGTTAGTTTTCGTATCGATATATCGACGTGCCATACGGAAACTAGCACTAATATTTCGTGTCTGACGAAAAGTAACACTTTCAGTTTTTCTCTGAAGAAAATGTACTAGCCAAAAGTTTCGTTTTCGTCAGACACAAAATAAAAATGTTAGTTTTCGGCAGAAACAAATTTAAAGAGCGATTTTTCGTCAGACACAAAATAAAAGTGTTATATGGCGTTCACGTTGGGCCATAAACTCGGGTTAAAGGGACATTTTTTGAGTTTATTCATATTGTTGTTGTCAATAAACTCGAGTTAATGTCAACGTGAATGCCTTGTAAGTCTTCTTACAGAACTTGAAAAGTATTAGTTTTCGTAAAATGGTTGAAAAGTGTTAGTTTTCGTATGGCACGTCCATATAATGGCATGGAAAAAAGAGTAAAGACTTTTAGGGTTACAAATTTTGAATGATGGAGCATACAATTTTAAAATTTTCAAGCACCTGACGCAACCCCACGTTTTTACTATTCGCATATTTCCATGGGAGGAGATGGAGAATCGAAACACTTTTTCCTCTCCCCTTAGGGTCGCCCAATAACGGACATACGTACATATGTATGTAAATTATCGTCCAAGTATTGAAAGATTCAAATATGTATTTTAAAAATATTTATTGTAGCATAAATATATTTTCCATTCACATACATTAATGTGTGCAAACAATCGGAGTCATAAATGATGCAGAAAGGAGTCCTAAATAGGAGTGTTTACGCTCTTTATGAGCTCATTTATGAGTCCGAAATGAGTGTATTTCCCTTCCTGCGATGGTCGTCCGATATGAGCTAAATTTCATATATTGAATGAGCCTGAATATGAGTCATTTATGACTCTTATTTGCCTCAGAAACGGCTCATATTGAGCCTAAATAGGAGTCAAATATGACTCTTTTATGGAGATTTTTGGATGCATTTATAACTCTTAAAAAAGCCATATACCTACTGCACTTTTTGGTCTTAAATGGCGCCTTTTCGGCATTGAAAGGGGAAGCATACATGAACCTTTGGCATTAGATCAAGGACCGGCCAAATAGAATGTGGGGGCGCATTAGGGAAAGAGCGATCATCGCACCACTAGCAAAAACCGGCAAGTGAGCGACTGAGCGTAAAAAATAACATATATTGATTGACCAGTGCGTTCATAGCGCCTTCCAAGCGAATTTGGTTCTCACATTTTCGGACAACTGTCCCACCAACTGCCGGGGCTTGCATGAGATGTTTGTGGGGAAATTCCTTTAAATATATGTATGTGGTACAATGAAAAAAGAAACACTTATAGGAAGGTATACTTATCAGGGAATCCGCTAGAACGGTGCCAACAGGATAGCAAGAAAAAATGCCAGGAACAGTCCGCACGCGATGTAATTGAATATTTATTTGAAATCAAAAAATTTTCACAAACAAAATATGAAAATTTGTTCCAAAATTGCTTTGTTAAATGAACAATTTCGGCATACGGCTCATAACTTTCATCAAATCGGAGTCATAAAGGACTCCTATATGATCTTATTTCGGAGGCTCATATTTTTCTAATATTTAGGACTCATATCGGACTCCTAAATTATGAGCGCTCCCAAAATGTTTGAGGTGAAGTTTCGTAAACTTATTTCTCACATACTGTAAATTTATATGTATGTGTGTATATATGTGTATATGTATATGTATAAGCTATTACATATAAATAATACGAAGACGTATTATTACGTATAAAAAACAGACTATGGAATCGCCTTCTTTTAAAGACTAGAAAACTCATATCTGCTGCTGAACTCCAAGTGGCTGCCTGTAGATTCCGGTGGTAAATCGTCATAGGTAAAAGCAAGAAGCGCACCATTGTTGTCATAAAATTTATAATTCGAAGAGTTAAAAGTCTCTGATCCAACTTGCTGAGCCGAATTACTACTTGAAAGTGGAAAAATATTTGCATCTACCATTACACTGTTGGCACTTACATTATTAAAACCAATTTGTGGTGAATGAGGCGATGTCAAAATGCTGCAATCGCTGTCTACACTTGTACACGGTATTGATATAGAATATATGTCATCGCCGCTCATAAATCCAGAATTTCTAAGATTCCCACTCATACGATTGCTATTATGAATTTCAATATTCATTGTTACAGTTTGTTGTGGCATAACATAATGTTGATTTTCAGATCCGCACTCATCGGTGCAATATGATGGATTTATAATGTCACAGTTTGCATCTTCAGTTGAGGAATTAATTATACTTGAGCGATTTTTATTATCTCGCGATGATAATAAAGAATCAAATATGGGAAGCTTGACAGATTCATATGGATAATGTATCTGATTGGAGTGATGACTGGCAAGATGTAAATTGGCATCATTTACAATGCTCTCTTCTTTTTCTATTTTAGTATCATCAAAATGTGAGATCGAAGTTATATCATTTATGCTAACTTGTTCATTATTATGTGCATTGTCATGAGGGAATTCCGTCTTAGGATTTTGAAATTCAAATTGTGTATCAAAAAAGTTTTCAGGATTTATTATTTTTAATACGTCTTCAAGTTGATATTCCGAGCTATTTTTAAGTTGGTTTAAGTCGGACGGCTCTATGGGTTCTATATTGTGTATGCTACCCATAATCCCTGGGTTAATATCACAGATAATTGTATCACTGCAGAAGCTCCTATTATTAGAAGTACTTGGCATATAAGTCTCATCATGTGTACACATATGATCGTAAAAGGAAGCTGTTTCTTTTGATTTACAAAGTTTCTTCGAGATACTGGAAGAGACAATGTTTGCACTTTTCTTCGAGCTTCGATTGCGCTTTCCTTCTGGCTTGTCGTTCACTTCATTTTTATTACTTTTGCGCTCTGAAAAATTAATTAATTTTTTCTTGTTGATGTCTTGACATTTCCCTCTGTGGCTATTTTTGTTACTGCTGTCCCTAGAAGAAAAAAATTTCGACTGCTTTTTCTGAGGCCTGTATTTGTAATCAGGATACTCAATCATATGAAGCTTTCTCAAATTTTCAGCTTCAATAATATATGGCTGTTTTTCTTCTTTGCCCAAAAGTTGCCAACGTCTTCCAAGCTCTTTAGATATTTCTGCATTGTGTAGATCCGGAGTTTTTTCACATATTTTTCTCCTTTCCATTTGACTCCATACCATGAATGCATTCATTGGTCGTTTTATATGTCCAGGATAATGTTTTTTAGTCTAATAAAATAAACAAAGAGTATAATTAGTACTTGGCCAGTTTAAGATTGAAGAAGTAGCTTTGGTTAACGTATTTTCATCTCTAAAACGAACTTGATAGCCCTAAAAAGATGTCAAGTCAGAAGGTTGTTCAATGCAGCTAAAGACACGGGAGACTAGGTCTCCTATAGAAGTGCTCTAACTTCTTAAAATAAACAAACTCGGGGAAATCTAAGAGGGCAACACTGCGAACATATTAAATATGTATCTCCTTTTGGAAGTGCGACTCCAAAAGGCCCTATCAACGTCATTGGCACTCTGAAGAACCCAGATGGGAGCTACACCAAGCATCGGGTGGACACATGCAAACTTCCCCACTCCAGGTCCTGTACACCAGGTTACCAACACTCCCCTCTAATAGACGATCTACCGACAATTAGTGGAAGAGAAAAGGGATGAAGGGAGTAATAGAAGAACCTCCCAAAAACCAATAAAGGATTTTATTCAGTAATAGAAAAACTCCCTTTGACCTCCCAAAAAACAATAGGGGATTTTATTAAATGCTTTTTAATTGATCGCAAAGGATCAATGTGAGAGTTTTGAAGAGTCTTTTTCAATGGAAAAACTCCCTTTGACCTCCCAAAAAACAATAAGGGATTTTTGGCCAAGGACTGAAACCGAAACCGAAACCGTAACCGTAACCGATTAAAACCGATTCATTTTTCAAAACCGAAACCGAAACCGTAACCGTTATTTTGATCTGAAAAAGAACGAAACCGAAACCGTTTCAAAAGCCGGAACCGGTTCCAAACGGTTTTGAATTTTTTAATGTACCACTTTAAGTGGGCACAAACAGGTATTTATTCTGAAAACTTTCAGGGAGGAGTGTCGAGCAAGGTTACAAAAGACGCGTTTTAACCTTAGTATAAAAATTCTGAAAGAGGAAATTTAACTATAGTTGAATGAGGCGATCGAAAAAAATTTACGAGATACGAAAAAGAAATGTTCAGGCTTGACTCAGAAAGCACCACTCATTTTTGGCGATTTATACATTTCATTTAATATTTTTCTAATAAAAAAGTAGAGTTAATTTTAGGAATTTGTTTTGCAGAAATTTCATCCATGCATAGCGTTATTATTATATTATAGAAATCCCATCATGGGCGCAGGAAAAAAGTTATGAAAATTCAGATCTATTTCGAAGCTATGTACATAGGTACTTTAGTATTTTAGTAGTAACATTTATTTTGTTTGTGTTTTTATTTTGTAACCGAAACCGGAACGAAACCGTAACCGAAACCGAAATAAATGTTGAAGAACGAAACCGGAACCGAAACCGAAACACGGTGCAAAACCGAAACCGTAACCGGAACGTTATTTTAATCGGTTTGAGACCTTGTTTTTGGCTTATGCTTTTTAATTGATCCATTAGGATGAATGGGAGAGTTTTGGAGAGTCTTTTTTTAACCTCCCAAGTGAGTAATGCGGCAGCTTTTGCTATACATTCCACTTTGCTCCAAGAAAAGTGATAAAAGAGCATTAAAGAATCACCCCCCCAAAAATGTACAAACAATTATATTTTTTCTGCAATCGTACTTCTATGCATGATATAAATACTACAGGTAAAACCGTTAATGACACTAATGACATTTTTAAGCAACTCTCATACTCATTTATTTTTTTCCACGACTTTTCTGTTTGGTTTTTTCAATCAAATAAATTACAAATCAAAATAATTTATTTTAATTTTTCTTCAATTTGCGATAAGAACTATTGCCAGAATTGTAAAAAATAAGAACTGTAAAAGCGGACCGAATGTGCCCATCTAGCAGGCTAATCTACCATCTCATCTCCTGCCATTTTATAGTGTCCAGGCGTCCACCTAAACGTGCAGTGTAAATTGGAAAATATGTTTCGATTTTTTTCAAATTTTTCTTATTTTAAATTTTTTGAATATTTTTTTTTGACACGTCAAAACAAAATCAAAATAGAGAAAGGTTTTACCTGTAGTATTTATATCATGCTTCTATGTACATATCGTCGCTCGCTTGCCAGAGGCATGAATGTGAAAATTTTCCAGATTTGAGTTAATAGGCTCATGTGACTAATCTCTCGTTTCTCTACGATTCACAAAAATCCGGGGTTTCCAAAGTACAATGATCCCAGGAATTTTGCAATGCCATTTTCATGAATGTGTATTTCAATCTCTGAAAATCGTGCCAGAAAAACGAGTGTGCTACACATTCATATTTTTGGCGTAACAAAAATGTTCAAAAAATTAACTTCTAAATTTTTTAAAATTTTCGTTGAGCCAGAAAAATAAATGTGTTGCACTGAACCACGTTTTTGGTTCACCAAAAATTTAAAAAATTTAGAAATTCATTATACGGAGAGCTGGCAACATAAAAAATTGCGATACGCGAGGCAAGGTCAATTTCCACATTTACTGCTCGTTTGTTACCGATTTGATGTCAGCCCGGCCGGCAGAACTCCCAGTGGAAGACAAAGCCGTAAGTGAACCAACCTGAGTATGAGGGTTCTTAGAGGTTCGTCTTTACCTTATCCTAAGAATATTTATATTAAGCTTAGTTCTCCCACAATATGCGCTTAAAGTTCAAAAGACCTATTTTTTTGGACCTCTGTAACTCTGAATTTAAAAGCAATATTTGGATCAGAGTACATGATTCTGAAAACCTGAACGATTCTCTTTAGCATACAATAGCTCTTTACTATCGCCGATTCATAGAAGACAAGCACCACGATCAGATTTTATTCACAACTTTTGACGAATTCGAATTCTACAAGTAAATGAGATATGTCCTCAGAAGACTGCATATGATAGCCCAAGCATTTGTCTTTGCTATCCAAGGTCAAAGAGTTATTTGGTAAACTTGCCTAACTTCTAATTATCAACTGACATAACTTTTTGAGCTTGGGAAGTAAGGACAAATGTTTCTTCTATCATATTCAGCCTTCCAAAGACTTATATCTGTTGATCCAACTGGCGCCAATTGGAGACACCGCGTGTACTCAGATCTGCCTCCACATGGCCTCGCCATCGGAGTGGTGGTCTCCCTCTTCCTCTACTTTCACCGGCGGGTGCCGATAAGAATACCTTCTTGGCTGGAGCGTCTTCGTTCATTCGCACCATGTGTCCTAGCCAGCGAAGCCGCTGGGTTTTAATTCGCTGATCTATGTCGACGTCTGCGTAAAGCTCATACAGCTCATCATTATATCTTCTTCGGTACTCGCCGTCGCCAACTTTTAGGGGTCCATAAATCTTTCGATTCTTCTGCACCATATAGCAGGACGGGTACGATAAGTGACTTATAGTGTTTTTTTTTGTTCGTAGAGAGAGGACTTTACTTCTCAATTGCCTACTCAGCCCAAATCAGCATTTGTTTGCAAGAACTATCCTTCGATGGATTTCCAGGCGTACATTGTTGTTTGAATTAATGCTGCTTCCGAGGTATACAGAGTCGTTTACTATCTCGAAGTTATGGCTGCCAACAGTGACGTGGTTGTCAAGACGCGAATGCGCTGTCTCTTTGCTTGATGCCAGCAGGTACTTTGTTTTACCTTCGTTCACCACCAAACCCATTTTTTCCGCTGCTTTTCCTAATTTGGAGTACGCAGAAGTTACGGCGCGGTTGTTGAGGCCAATGATGTCGATATCGTCGGCATACGCCAACAGTTGTACGCTCTTGTAATATATTGTTCCAGCGCGATTAAGTTCTGCCGCTTGTATTATTTTCTCCAACATCAAATTAAAGAAATCGCAGGATAGGGGGTCGCCCTGTTTGAAACCTCGTTTAGTTTCGAACGACTCGGAGAGGTCCTACCCGGAGATATGTATATGAGAGCATGTGTGCGAGTCGTTCTGCGAAATCATAGGCTGCCCGGTGTGACTTGCTGCTACCAACAAGTGATCGGAGTCGTTGTTCGGACCACGCATCGTGCGTACGTCCATAACGCTGGAAGCATGGCGTCCGTCTATCACAAATAGTTCGATCTGGTTGCGTGCTTTCCGCACCGGCGAAGTCAATCAGTCTGTATCCGTTTGGCGAAGTCTCATCAGGGAGGCTGAACTTTCGACGGTGATGCCAAATACACCCTCTTTGCCCACCCCGGCGTTAAAGTCGCCAAGCACGACTTTGATATCATGACGGGGCAGCGCTCATCTTGCATCTTCTCCTACGTCGTCCTTGTCCTCGGTCGGTGCGTGCACGCAGATAAACGATATGGTGAAAAATCGTAGTTTTGTTCGGATTTTGGCGCGACGCTCAATCACGGCTGTGAACGACACTACACGTTTCACAAGTCTCTTTCCTACCACAAAACCGACGCCGAATCTGAGCTCATTAGTATGGCCGCTCCAGTATACATTGCACGTTCGGATGGTCGTATAACCATGCCCCGTCCGTCGCATTTCTTGTATAGCGGTGATTTCAGCTTTTGCCTTATTGAGGACTCCAACTAGGCGGGCATCGACACCTCCCCTACTAAGGGTTCGGACGATACATGTGCATGCCCTGATTTCATTAATCATAGTCCTAGTTCGTTATCTGAATAATGAGTTATCATATCCGAGGCTCGGTTGTTGGATCTCATTGGAATTTTGTTTTATGTGGTGGGTCCCAAACCCTACGCACAACCCGTTTCTCGGGGAGTTAGATTTAAGTTACACATTTATATAGCGAGCCGCTTAATCCAAGACAGGCGCTGCTGTTAAAATCCCCGGGCAAGCCCTTAAACCGATTATGTCGGAGTGGCCTTGTCAGGCTGTCGCCTTCTCACATCAGTTCACCACTGAACGGATGTTCAGTGTCTATCCAGAGGATACGATGTGGACGTAGTGAGCTGCTTGGACTGCACATAGAAGAATCGCTCAGGCCATTCCCAGTTGAATGGCAGCCAGAAGCTGTCCCCACTTGCGTGGACTTCGATACACGATCCCATCCTCCTCCTATTTATTTTACTTGTAGACTTATGGACCTCGAAAAATGAGAAAAAAGTCGAATTCGTCAAAAGGTGTGCAATAAAATCTGCTAGTGCTTGTCTCCTATGAATCGGCGATACTAAAGCGCTATTGTATGATAAAGAGAAACGTTCAGGCTTTCAGAATTATGTAGGTAGGTAGTTAGAAGTGGCTGCCGCAAAGGCACACCTAGGCCAGTAATAAAAGGCCCGTTGTGATACCACCAAACACTAGGAAAGTCAGTCCCGGGGCCCGGCCATATGGAAAATCCCAGTGCTGTCGGGACTCTCCATATAGCCGAAACCCGGGACTGACACTCCTAACCGACACCGCTACCCCTACTCGAACCATTTTGATAACTTGATGAAGGCCATCAAGTCCTTTATGTCTAGCTCCGCGACCTGGCTTAAACTAACCAGGAAGGGAACTCCCAGAGAGCACCTTCTCGCTCCGCTTAAGGCCGGGCAGTTGAAGATGAGGTGCTCCACCGTTTCCTCTTCCTCATCCTCTTTGCAACTCCTGCAGCATCGTCGGTAGGGAACGCCTAGCCTTGCTGCGCGCCTACCAATAAGGCAGTGCCCGGTTAAAACACCTATTAATATGGAGATTTCCTTCCTTTTTAGGGCGTATATGTGTCTAGATCTTTTAAGATCGCATTTTGGCCAGGTTTGCTTGGATATCCGGCACCCTGGGGCTTGTAGCCATCTTTCGTTGGCTTCGCGGAGTGTATGCTCCTTCAGCATTAGCTTGCACGTGGCAAACGGCATACCTATGCGCTCTTTATCTTGAAGAATCTGCTTGGTCGTGCCCTGCCTGGCAAGTTCGTCTGCCCTACAGTTTCCCTCAATGTCCCTGTGTCCCGGGACCCATGTGAGGTTCACGCGGTTCTGTTGGGCCATCTCTTGAAGAGATCGACGACAGCTGAGCGTCACTTCAGAGTTGAACGAGTAAGAGCCAAGGGATTTGATGGCCGCTTGGCTGTCGCTGAAAATGCAGATGTCCTGTCCGATGGTGCGTTCACCTATCCAAGTCACGGCGTCCATGATTGCAGAAACTTCAGCCTGGAAGACGCTGCAGTGATCAGGTAGTCTAAAGGAGAGTTCTAGGTCCAAATCCCTTGAGTAAACCCCTCCTCCGACTCTGCCGTCTAACTTCGAGCCGTCGGTGTATATAAAAGTGCCGCCATTAGTAGCGGGACACCGATCTATGTTCTCCCAGTCTTCCCTGCTGGGAATGTTTATTCTAAAACAACAATCTCCGACTGTTGTGGTCGCACACCGATCTGTGCTCAGAGGGAGAAAGCTGTAAGATCTTAGAATACAGGAGTGTCCAATAGTGCTTGCGCCCCAGACGGACGTTTCCCTTAGACGCACAGCCGATGCTGCTGCTGCCCGGTACCCTTCCAGATCGAGTGGCAAAAAGCCAAGAATGGCCTGGAGAGCTTCATTGGGCGTTGTTCTTAACGCCCCGCTTATACAGATCATGCTCGATCTGTGGACTTTTCCTAACAGATTTAGGTTTGTTGCCTTTCCTAGCGCAGGCCACCATACCACGACTCCATATAGCATAATTGGCTGGATTATCGCAGTGTAGATCCATCTGCAAATTTTGGGGCTGAGCCCCCATTTTTTTCCAATGGCTCTTTTACACGTGTAAAGTGCAATGCACGCTTTCCTCTGGCGCTGGATGACATTCTCCTTCCAGTTAAGCTTTCTATCTAGAACTGTGCCTAGGAATTTGGCTTTGTCAGCTAAGTTCAGGCGCACGCCATCTAGTTCTGGTAGGTTCAGCGGTGGTATCTTGTACCGCCTGGTATAAAGGACAAGCTCCACCTTTCCCGGGTTGATGCTAAGTCCGCAGCGAGAGGGCCATGAAGAAACTTCTCGCAGTGCTACTTGCATCAAGTCACACAGGGTTTGTGGGAATTTGCCCCTATATGCAATAGCTAAATCGTCTGCATATGCCACTATCTTCCCGCCCCCCCACCTTGTGTCTCGTAGCAGCGAGTTTACGGTGAGGTTCCATAGGAGCGGGGAGAGAACACCACCCTGAGGCGTTCCTCTTGTGACATAGCGTGAAAGATCAACTGTTCCCAGTGAAGAAACTATTTTCCTTCCCTTTAGTAGTTGATCAATTAGTCCAATAAGAGACCTATTTATGCCCAGGTTTGTTAAAGCAGTGTTAATAGCCTCCGGCCTTATATTGTTGAAAGCCCCTTCGATGTCCAGAAAGGCCACGAGACAGTACTCCTTTTCATGCAATGATTTTTCAACAATAGAGACTAGGCTGTGGAGCGCAGTTTCCGTTGATTTACCTTTGGTGTATGCATGTTGATAGCTAGAAATAAGGTTGCTATCAATAGTAGAGGAGAGATAATCGCTAATTATCCTCTCGAAGGTTTTAAGTGCAAAAGACGAGAGACTGATCGGTCTGTAGTCTTTAGGCTCATAGTGTGAGGCCTTCCCAGCCTTTGGAATAAAGACTACCGTGGCGCTTCTCCAGGAGCATGGAATGTAATTAAGAGCCAGGCAGGCTGAATAGAGAACTACCAGCCATTTAGCTGATATTTCCAGCGTGTTTATGAGTTGTGCGGGGAAAATCCCGTCTGGTCCAGCTGCCTTGAACGGCTCAAAGCTTTTGATTGCCCACCTTACCCTTTCCTCCGTAATGGGTATGTTTACCGCCAGGTTTGATGCAGATGCTACAGGTGCATCATACAAGTTCCCCGGAAAGTGTGTGTTCAGGAGCAGCTCCAGGGTTTCCCCTTCCGTGCTGGTCCAAGATCCGTCAGGCTTCCGTAAATAGCTAATGGCTGTTTGAGTTTTTAATAGCACTCGTCTAAGTCTCGCTGTGTCATCGATTTTTTCGACCCCGGTGCAGAAATTTCTCCACGAAGTTCTCTTCGCTTGCCTTAGAGCCTTTTTATAGGCCCTCAGTTTAGCTTTATATTCGAGCCATTCAGGCTCCGTACCGATGCTCTTGGCCTTGTTAAATTGCTTCCTGCATGATATACGGAACGAATCCAGGTCGTAAGACCACCAGTGGGGTCTATGTTTGCCGCGTGGTTTTGGTACTGGACAAGCCTGCTCTAGGGCATTTGAGAGCGCCGTTGTAAAGGTCGTTACCAGATCATCCAGTTCTCCGACTGATGAGGGGGCTTGTGGAGGTAATACTGGTAGGTCCCTAGCTAATATTTGGTTATGTAGCTGCCAGTTAGTGTTGCGTGGATTTCGTTTCATAACTGGCTGCTCAACAATAAAGTCTAACACAATTTCTATGTACCGACGGTCAGAAAATGAATGCTCATCAAGAACACGCCATTTTCTGACCCACTCATAAGCGCCTTCGCTACAAACAGTGAGGTCTATAACCTCCCTACGAGCTTTAGTTATAAAAGTAGGCTCGTTACCCACGTTACAAACCACCAGGTTAGTTGTTAGTAGGAAGTCAAACAGAGACTCGCCCCTAGCGTTAATATCGGAGCTTCCCCACTGGACGTGATGAGCATTAGCGTCAGCTCCAATAATAAGATGGCCCGTACAGAAATTATCCACCAGATCTTTCACCTCCTTTTGTGGAGGAGGTTCTTCGGCGTCATAGGGCATATAGACCGACGCCATCGTTAGGCTGGTGCTGCCGACTGTTAAGCTGGCAGCTGTAACGTCACCATTTGAGTAGTTGGGTAATAGAAAGGTGTTTAGCTCAGACTTTACCAAAATACAGGTTCTGACCTTGCCCTCATCATTGGCTTGGATGAGCTTGTACCCCTTAGTCCCCAATCCACAGATCCTAGAGCTATTGACCCATTGCTCTTGGATAAGGGCCACGTCTACGTCGCCTTTAGAAAGACGACTGCTTAAAACAGCCGAGGCTGCTTTAGATTTGTGCAGATTTATCTGAAGCACCACCAACATGAGAGAGCTCAGACTTCCCTGCCGCCAGCGTGTCGTCGAGGTCTGGCCTGTTCCGGGGGCTGTCTCTCAACGAGGAGTTGTTCAGAGCACCTGCACGATTTGGCGTGGCGGGAACCCTGCTGTCTGAAGCAGCATCAATGTTAGTGTGCTCAGGTTTAGCCACGATCGTGACGTCGAGGCCTTCTTCGTCAAGCAGGCTCTCTTCTATCGCCGAGTTGTTCGCAGCACCATCGCAATTTGACGTGGCGGATAACATGCTTTCCGCGTCGGACTCCTCTGCTTCCCCTTCCGAGTCCTCCGGATCGTCCGGAATAGCAGCGCGCTGTGCATCGCCACGGTATACGTGGATCACGATCTGACCCAAGCCGTAATGCACTCGTCCGTTGCACCGTTTAAGCGGCTCGAGCGCCTCCTTATTCAGAGTGATAACCACCTGTCTATTGGGCCCAACCACATCATCGACCAGATTGACGCCGCAATCCTGCGTCGGGAGAGACGGATTCCAGACCTGCAGCATCTCAAGAATATTCTCTGCTGCTATACTGCTGCCTTATACAGTGCGACAGTTCTTGCATCCTCGCACGCGAATATTTTGATCTGACCTTGGTGCCAGCCCGCGTCAGTACCTCGCGGCGGACTACCCGGAGACTCACGCATTAAGTGGAGGAGGGCCCCTGCCCATTTCATTCCGGACATACAGCCACTGGTCTTTGGGGATGGACCAACGGTCGTTACCTCGGTCAATGAAACCTATAAGGATTCTGTCCTTAGTTACTTCAGCAAAGCTGAGTTTTCCCACTACGGGGTTGACCTGATGCCGCTTCGGATGGGGGTCTACCTCTCCGTCCGATCTCTGGCGTTTGAAGGGATTACCGTTCACCCTCTTAGGCACATAGGGCCTCTGGAAATTTGGTATCAGAGCTTTCGCTTCCTCCACCATCTTCCTTTCTTCCGGCGACAGCTTCTCCTGCGATGCTCCCTCATATTTTTTAAGGATCCTTGCGGCCTTTCTTTTATCCCAGTACGCAGAGCGTCGGGGAGATGCCTCTTGGGGGGGATTCAGACTCGTAGTTGCCATCGCGGTCTCTCCCTTTGCGGCGTCTTCCTTCTCTTTCGAAACTCTGAAACCAGGTCGTGAGACCATTGCCCCAGATGTGAAGAGATTGGGTTTCGTACCAGCGCCTGATGGAAGTTTAGCTTCCGCCGTTTTCTGCTTGACTGCGTAGGCAGCCGCACTGTTGCTTGCTCCCATCAAGTCACTCTTACTTGATAGCAGTTTGGGGGATGACTGACCCGTAGTTTCCATCGCTGTCGGCCTCCCAGTTAACTTTGAGGCGGAGTTTGTCCTCCGGCGTTGTGTTTTCGCTTGCTCCAGCATAGTTCTTCTCTGCTGCGGAGTAAACGAAGTCGTTAATTGCTTTGTATTTTGTGTGTTCTTCATCTTGTTCGTACGACCCCTCGCCGGACAAGGCCAGCTTAGGGTCAAGGGTAGTGTAAGGGGAAGTGTGTCGTCCGCCGCGGCAGAGCCCCATACCGCGGTAAGACCATAGTTACTCCCTGAGGCGGCCCGGTATCAGTGACTTTGATCCGAATATTGATTCTATTTACAGAGTTACAGAGGTCCAAACAAAGAGGGTCTTTTGAGCTTTAAGCGCGGATTGTGGAAGAACTAAGCTTAATATAAAAATTCTAAGGATTGGTAAAGATTCTACGGAAGAACCCCTAAGAACCCTTATACTCAGAAAATCGATTTGGTTCCCTTACAGTTTTTTTAAGAGGGGGAGCGCACTCCCCCTAGCACGCCTTTGTCTTTCAGTAGGAGTTCTACCGGCCGGGCTGCCGTCAATTCGGTAACAAACGAGCCCATAAATGTGAAAATTGACCTTGCTTCGAGTGACCCAATTTATTATGATGAATGTGCTACACATTCATGATTCTGGCACAACGAAAATTTTAAAAATTTTACTTTGCACATTTTTAAAAGATGAATGTGCCGAATGTCGAGGAATTGGAGGAATATTAACCTAAAACCTATATCAGTGGAAAGAGTATGATGAGAATATAACTTGCAAAAATATATTTATGTCAAAAACTAGATAAAATTTCAAATTTTGCGAGAGCAGCAAACTTTCAAATACGACTTCCAAAAATTTTAATTTTGGCACATTCATTCTTCTGGCAAGCGAGCGACGATATGTACATACATATATATTTTTGTGTTTAAATATTTTTTTTTTTTTTTGAAATTTTTCATTATTTCGATTCAAGTTGTTCATCGCCTGCTCATTAGGGATTCCAATCCCGGGATCCCGGGATTCTGAATGATTCTAAACTTCTACCGAAACCATCCCCCTTTCAGAGAAAAATAACTACTAGTACAACATTTGCAGCACCGCCTTTTTACGCCTTTTTAAATAATCCGAGTAATATATATGATTTAAAGTATGCATTTTCTAAAGAAATAAGCTTATCAGTCATTGGGAAGGAGCTCGAGAGCATCCTTCGTAATACAGAAAAAATGGTTAAAGTCGACAAGCCCGTTAGTCTTAAAGAAAACTTACATCAAGTTTTGAATAATAGCTCCCAAATGTCCCACAATAGAAAAGAAAATTAATTAAAAAAAGGTTTGGGGAAAGAAATTGATATTTTTTCAGAAAGAATTTGACTTTTTGTCAACAGTGTTGAGGCAGAGGCCAGGTTAAGAGATGACACTATTGACGCAACAATTTCTTTAAGACCACACTTCAGACTTCAGAAAAAGTAATTTTTCTCTAAGTCAAATGGCATTCATTATTATTTTTATCTGCAATGAAGTTTTTATTATTACTATGCATACCTGATTTGTCGGTGACCAAATGGAAAAAATTTAATTAAAAAAAACATAACTATGTACGTAGTTTTCGCCACTATCGATTAAGAATTTTTAGTCATTTATATACATAAGTCGTTATTAATGTATAAAATATGCTATTTGTACCTGTGGTACAAAAAAATTGTACCAAATTCCTTAATACATATATTTTATTTACAAATTTAATGTAAATTTTTTTTTGTAAGTCGATATTAATCAAATATGTAAGTATATTTGGCTATGTTTACCAGTAGAACAAACAGCTATGTTTACCAGTAGAACAAGCAACTTATGTTTCAAGTTCCTGAATAGTAACTTTGAGTTACAAATTTAATGTTACTTTTCGTTCGTTATAAAAATGACTACCTTACATACATACGAGTACTTTAATGAATTACTATAACTTAGTCTACTTTATTACATAGATATGGGGTGCCATTTTTAGCAATAAAAAAAATTCGGGACAATCCCGAGATCCCGGGATTGAACTTTCAAATCCCGAAAATCCCGAGAGGCTAGAAATCCCGGAAATTGGATTCCCTACTGCTCATAAATAACATTGAAGTAGTATAATGAAGAAACGTATGCTATTGCTCCAAGATCATGTCAAAAGGAGTACTTTTTTATTCATCGCTTGGGGAGATCTCCCCTTTTACTGCACAAAGAGTAGCAGGGAGCATACAATGGAAAAAATCTCCACTATTGCTTGAAAATCATTCTATGGGGAGTAGTTTTTTATTCCTCGCTCGGGGAGATCTCGCTTCAAGTTCAACTAGGGGCATAGCAATGAAAAGTTGCTTTTATACGAGTTAATGAAAGTAACAAAATATTTTGGTAATAGGATTAAGTTTTGAGGTGCCCCAGCCAAAACAAAAACGAAAATAAAGTTTTATTATTTTAGATGGTTTGGTTTTAACCCTAATTAAGATAGCATCTGGATGATCACGTCACTTTGAAAGGTATGACGGAAAACTACACTTATTATACTAACAGATTGCAAAAAAATTTCTTCATTTTATTTTGAAAAAAAAAAAAAACATGATGAATTTCAGCTGTGTAATTTTCAGTCTGAGTTACATCACTTCACAATTGAAAATTTATACAGCCGGAAATATTTTCATACGGAGTACTTCGGAATACTACAGTTTCATTCCAATTTAAACATTTTTTTTTAATTTTTTCTAGTAAAGTGATTTCGGTAGAAATAAAAATACCCGTTGACAGCGCTGGTTCAAAAGTACATATATGTAACTCGAAATTTTCATTTTTTTAGATAGTGAAAGAAAGATTTATTTTGACTTAATTCAGTATACATTAGACCCCTGCATGAATGGATTCAAACTTTGAGTACAATAGAGTACAGTAAATTTGAATTTTCCATTTGAAGAACATAAAACTCAGCCTTCAATATTTTATACATATTTTGAATATTCACTTTGCCAAAAATTTTTAAAATTAGAAAAAGGAAAATATGAATGAATGAATGAAAATATTATTCATTCTGATTTAAAACAAACTTATTGGCTACAAAGCTTCACATTTCACATATTTTTTTTTTTAATGGGTATAAGTAATTTTGGTTTTATAGGACATAAATCGGTGTATTTTTTCAAAAAGGTTTTTTTTTGTAATTATAGAATTTTGAGTTTTGTGAGAGTTAGAAATACATCTGGCTAAAAGTTCCTGGTTAAGTTGGTTGCAATAAATACAACTGCATTTGTTTTTCAGTCCCGAAATATTTTTGAAATTCAAAAAATTCTTGAGAAAACCCTAGTTAAAGTATTTATTATAATCTCAGTATACAAACATGGAAATATACAAATATGGATATCGTCGGTGATTATGAAAAACTACTCAACGGACATCTAAGAGACCGCTTAAACGACGATTGTGACAAACACTTTTATAGCCCCTGCAATTAAGACTTGTTCATTTATTCTAAAGACAACTAGTTTTGCGTTGAAAACTAATTAAAAGAATCGAGGGTTTAAGGCTTGGTTTCCTCAAAAGCGGTGACGCTATATAGCGCTTGTTGAAGTCGGTGAAGTACGTTGTCAAAAATACTGCCATGTACAAGTAATTGGGTGTAACCTTGTTCGAATAATATTTGGTAGCTGGATGGTATTGACTACCACTTACGGTTACTTTAAAATGATGTGGCTATTAAGTAGCATTAATAGTATTGAAGAAGTCGTTATAACCTGTATGTCAACTCCCGAGGTCTTATTACTTTTAGGTTGTGAATCACTATCAACTACTTGTTTGCTACCTCGAAGTTGTCAAGCTCTTAAAGAAGTTTTTGTAGTTTCGGCGACGTTTTGGGGTTTAGCACATAAAATAAAAATAAAAATAAACTAATGGCGGCAATATACCAACAGGTTATCATAACCTCTAACGAGATTTTTAGCCGAGCTTCTCTTTCCAACTTGTGGTGTGTTGCTTTTGAGTTTTTCCTACAAGTTGGCGAGACCTACAGTTTTTTGCCGACTCCGAACGGCACTTGCAAAGCAAATGAATTTTTGCTGAGCAGCTTGTCATGGCAGAAATACACCCTGAGAGTTTGCCAAACTACTGCCGAGGGGCGACCCCTTTTAGAAAAATTCTTTTTCTAAATAATTTTTGATGTTAATTTGCCGGGCATCGAACCGCCACGACTTGGTGTAGAAGGCCGAACACTTAACGGCTACACCACGGCGGCCGCCAAACCACATAAAATGGTTAGTTATACCTCTGAGTAGTGGGTCCGTAGTAACCGAGTGAATACAACTTCTTAAGTCTACTAGCAGTGTTGTTCACTATTGTGAAAAAATTTCCCCCAAGGGTACAAAATATTTCATCGTTAAAACAAAAAGTAAATAAAATGGTTGCTTTAAGTACGTTTCCGATGCATATAATTGTTACATTACACTCCTAAATTTCGGTCAGCAAAAGTTTCCAATCAAGTAAATCAGCTGATTTTGACATATAGTTGTGTTTTATGTCAACAAAACAAATCAGCTGATACTCAAGCATGTCACATTCTGATAATTTAGCGCTCGCGTAAAAATTTGCAATCATCTTTCATTGAGAGAGAATAATTAAAATCTAAATTCGAAAGTAAACAAACTCGTCCGTTGGACGGTCAAAATCGGTGGCAGTGGGAGAGTAGACTATGGGATATGTCAGCTATCAAGGCAGAGCTCCCGGCGGGAGAAAATGTAATATTTCATGAGACAACTCAATCGATTTTATCGGAATTTCGCGATGAAATTTTGAAACGAACTGTTTGGAATTGTTATTGACAACTTTAAAATCTTTAGAGTGAATTTTGATTCAATGGAGCAAATTAAATATATACTGCAATTTTGAATAAAATTATTAACATAAAAGACAATATTCGCACATTTCTGAACAATTTCCCTTTTTCTGTAGGGGCACTAAGTTTCCGTACAAAATGAAAATTCCTCTACAGTTAACAGTACTGGATAGATGAATACTACGCCATTTAGCCAGTGGCGATTACTGTTGGTCACTACCCTAAAGTTCTAAGTTGGAGAATACCACTTCAAAGCTATGCATGCTATCGTACGCCATTTTGATAAAAAATGAAATTGATGAAAGAAATTTGATATTTTTTGCATGTTTTATGCACTTATGCAATAAATAAAAGCACAATTGTCCTTTTTTGCTGCTAAGGGACAAAACAAATAGGTTTCCAACGTGCAGCGTGCAATTTCTTTTCCCATTGTTAGCGATTTTATCTGTATTATTTTAGTAAAATAACAAAATTTGAGTGGCGCGTTGTCATATTTCGAGCTATTACCAATATATTTCACACAACCCCTCCCCAAATTTCAGTGGTCTAACCCGAATACTTCCAGAGATACGGACTATGAAAAATTCCATTTGTATGGGAGGTGCCACGCCCCCTATATATGTATATCAAAATATATTTTAGCCTGTGACCAACCCTGGAAGATATCCAGTGCGTGTGTAAAATTTGGTTACGATCGGCTTATTCGTTTATGAGCCAAGCGTTTCCATACATACATAGGTACATAATTTGAATTTTATATATATAGATAGATGAAATAAATAAGTTTTTTGGCTAGGAAAAAAATATATGTATTTATTAGGTAAAAAAAGTACATATATATGGCTGATTCCTTGGAAACTGATATATTTCACATCGACTTTTTGTGAAATGTCAATGTTACGATAAATGACTTTTGAAAGTGTATACAGTGTAAATGGGGTATAAGAAATAGTCCCTGATTCTCATTGCGCTACAACTTAACCCATTAAGGCCCACGGTATCCATACGAGTACACTTCTTCAAATATCGAAAAAAGGCATTTTAAATATCGAAAACATATAGTTTTGCTACAAGTATGACATAAACTGCTTTGAACAAGTAATTATTTAGTTTCATATTTAGAGTGCTCATTAACCCCTTATGAGAACACCTATTTGCTGGAAATTGAAACAATATTTTTTTTTTATTTATTTGTGTTTAAATAAATATTTACATAAAAATTTATTAATGAATGGTATCAAAAAGAAAATTTAAATTCAGACTTAATATTTTGCGATATATTATACGTATTAACACTAAATAACAATTAATACACAAATATTTAATATTGGAAAATAAGTGAATCGTTAAAAAATTTATTTTTTTTCGTCGCTCTTGAATTTCCCGCTTAGTCAGTTTACCGGCGGGTTTTATGTGAAGGTTGACCATTATTTTCTGGTAGCAGATCACTATTTTCACTAACACGAACTATAATTGATGACAGATATTTCGTGGTGTTTCATTTTATATATACTTGTAAAAATAATTGTATCAAAACCTGTAGAATAAAAAGTTGTGACATTTTAGGGCTGTGACATTTCACAATCTATTCTCATTTTAATATGGCTTAATATTTTTGGACCTCCGTTATATGTTAGATGTATCAAGGTCTATATATGTTCTAATTTTCAAGGAAAAAGTACACCTAGTTTAGAAGAAAAGCTGTGGTAAAGTTGTGACATGAGGTGGTGTGACACATATGTTAAGCGCAAATCTTCCCAACCCGTTTTCGAAATGGAACCAACTCTAGCACAGTTTGATGTTGATATTAGACTGAACATGTCCCAACAAAATTAACACTATATATTAATTAATATTGGCACACGACCACTGTGACCACCATTTTTTGATTTTTTACAACACTGGAGAACAAAGTTTAGTCCTCTATAGGACCCTAGTCAAGCAAATTGTTTTCAAAACAATTGTGGCATATTGTTACGCTCTTTATACTCTTTCAAAGCCTGCTTATGCAAATTTTGTTTTGATCACGGTGGTTGGTAGATATGTAAACAGAAAAAACTATGTATATTTTATCAATGAATTAAAAAAATAAATTATGTATATGAAGGCATTTTTAGGTAATAATAGTGCACATGAGTATATAAGAATTGAATTAGAAGAAAACAAGTAAGGAAAGCTGTCTTCGGCTGTGCCGATGGCTATATACCTTTCATGAATAAGCGTCACGATTTTCACTGTTCGATCCCCAGTACAGCCTGTTTCAATTTAACTATATTTACTATACACATTACACATCTTTGTTATAATTTAAAAAAAACTTACAAAATAATAGGATCCGAGTTATCGGAACAATCGATTGTATGGAGGCTATATATTATACGTGTTCAATTTTACTGACTTACACTATACACATTACATATGTAGAAAGTACTAAAGGTGCTATATTTTACATTCCTAACTTTATAAACGCGGAAGTATTGGCCAAAAAACCTTATATCGGAACAACTGGTTGTATGGGGCTACATATATGTTATATTTACCCGATCTTCTTGATTTTCCTCTACACACTACATAAATTGAAAGTACTCAAGTTGCAAAATTTTATGTTCCTAACTTTTTAATTGCAGAAGTTTTGGCCAAAAACCCTTATATCTGAACAATCGGTTGTATGGGGGCTATATGTTACATTTGCCCGATCTTGTTGATTTTCACTATATACATTTCATAAATAGAAAGTACTCGAGTTGCAAAATTTTACGTTCCTAACTTTTTAATTGCAGAAGTTTTGGTCAAAAAACCTTATATCTGAACAATCGGTTGTATGGGGGCTATATGGTACGTTTGCCCGATCTTGTTGATTTTCACTATATACTCTACATAGATAGAAAGCACTCGAGATGCAAAATTTTACGTTCCTAACTTTTTAATTGCAGAAGTTTTGGCCAAAAAACCTTATATCTGAACAATCGGTTGTATGGGGGCTATATGTTACATTTGCCCGATCTTCACTACATAGATAGAAAGCACTCGAGATGCAAAATTTTACGTTCCTAACTTTTTAATTGCAGAAGTTTTGGCCAAAAAACCTTATATCTGAACAATCGGTTGTATGGGGGCTATATGTTACATTTGCCCGATCTTGTTTATTTTCACTATATACACTTCATAAATAGAAAGTACTCGAGTTGCAAAATTTTACGTTCCTAACTTTTTAATTGCAGAAGTTTTGGTCAAAAAACCTTATATCTGAACAATCGGTTGTATGGGGGCTATATGTTACGTTTGCCCGATCTTGTTGATTTTCACTATATACACTATATAAATAGAAAGCACTCGAGATGCAAAATTTTACGTTCCTAACTTTTTAATTGCAGAAGTTTTGGCCAAAAAACCTTATATCTGAACAATCGGTTGTATGGGGGCTATATGTTACATTTGCCCGATCTTGTTGTTTTTCACTATATACACTACATAAATAGAAAGTACTCGAGTTGCAAAATTTTGCGTTCCTAACTTTTTAATTGCAGAAGTTTTGGTCAAAAAACCTTATATCTGAACAATCGGTTGTATGGGGGCTATATGTTATACTGGTCCGATCTTGCCAGTTCCGACAAATGATTCCTATATTACAAAATGGTGGCCACATACAAAATTTCAGCCAGATATCTCAAAAATTGAGGGACTAGTTTGCGTTCAAACAGACAGACGGACATGGCTAAATCAACTCTGCTTGTCATCCTGATCATTTCGGTATACTTATTGATGGGTCCATCTCTTCTTCTTCTCATACTTACAAACATCGGACCAAAGTTATAATACCATTTCATGTTCATGAAAGGTATAAATATACACAGAGAAAAATGAGCTGGTCATATCAACCAAAATATGGGCTGATTCAAACAAAATCACTGTCAATTCTTATCCATTATTCAATGCTGTTGATTCAACCCAGGTATCGCATACTTACTATCACAGCTTTGCTCTAAAAGACACGTTGCTTTTTTGCCTCCACCGAGAATCTAACTCACACTGCTTTGACTGCTGAACGGAGATGACTACCATCAGCTTACTATCAACTTATGCTGGCCGACGTTTAATTGCCGCTTTGTTCTATGATAGTTGTTTACGCGACATAAGCTATGATTATTCCGTTCATTTCATATTATCTACATTACATACTATTGTAATTCTCAAATAGTTTATGGAATATTCGGAATACATCGTTTATAATTGCAGAAATGAGGTTTTTTCCAATGACAGTGTTCCTGCTGTTGGATTAATTGCAGAAGTTTGTTGTTTTTTAAATTACAGTTCCTTCGCTGTTGGATTAACCCAAAATTCTGTCAGTTTTACCAAATTTTCTTGATTAAAAATTGACAGTTCTATGATTGTTGAATCAACAGTAATTTCAACAAAAAATTCCGTTGAAATAACCAAAATTTGGTCAATTCAACAGAATTTGGTCAATTTCAGGGTAACAGTTCGAGACTGTTTATTTTACCAGTGGCATTTTTTTCTGTGTATGTATATATCAGGGAAATTAAATCAGTGAATGACGCGCAACTCAATGGGTTCGCACGAACACAGCGCAACATCAAGCCTCTCACTTACACACCTGCATTTACAAATCTGCAGACCCATGGTGTAAACCAGCGGTCACTAATAGTGGTTTTAAACGTTCCAGCATATGCTGGCCAGCATTGTATATGTGTGCGATTCGGGTGCTTGACGTTGCCCGCAAATGAATGTCATGCGCCATTTGAATTGAGTGTTCGTAGCGTGCGCACGTAAATGCCGTCGTCGGAGGATGATTTTTTGTTGCTCGCAACTGCAATTGATTTTCTTCCGTACACTTGTTCATCTCGAATGTCAACACACAACTGAATATTGCATGTCAAGCAGACTGCTAAACGTTCATGCAAAACGCAAAAATCAAAAATTTTTGATTTTCATCATGCAAGAACCGACAACAAGTAGGTGTGACACGAAGCAGGTACATGTGTCACCCGAATCGCACACATATACAATGCTGGCCAGCATGCTGGAGCGTTTAATCACCCTATAAAACTCTAAACTGCAGCTATGTTAGTAACTGCAGCAGTGTTAGTGAAAAACGACTAGTTGAGTGCCCATCTGCTAACGTCGCATCGTTAAGTAGCTTGCGAGCAAGCAAAAGGCAAGAACGTTTGTGCGTACATTTTTCGATTTTATGCTATACCACATCGCACAATGCCATACGATAAATACTTTACGATGTCCAATGCCTTTTATGCCGCACATCTTTTTCAGGTACTAAGCTATTTCCTCTAAAAAGACATTTTGAGCTTTTACATAAAAACATAAATGATCTAACCGAAAACTAAAGGGAATAATTATTTAGAGAAAAAAAATATTGTTGTTTCTTTTTACATTGATTTTCCCTACCGGCCCCTTCCATTTTAGCGAACCATCTTTCAATTTGGTTAATATATACATTTTTTTTTCTAAATAATTCTTCATTTTTATTTTGAGTTTCAAGCACACAAAAACTACACATCGAGAATTTCAAATACATGGTCAACAACTGCAAATAGGGGGCAAAAACCCCTTTTTAATTGTTTGAAGGATATACATATCTGAAACTTTAACAAGTCGATGTCTGTACATTGCAGATATTCCAAAAAAATTAAAAGAATCGTTCGTCATTTATTAGTAGACGTTCAACTTAAAATTTAAGGTATCCCTTATTTTGATAACTCGACCGGTTTCAGAGTTATCGACCAATAAGTGGACCAGGGGTGACCAAAAATATGTAAGTACAATATGGGTATCAAACGAAAGGTGCTAACGAGTGCTAATCATTGTGATAAATTTCAATACCTCAGCTTGTTTCGGAGATATGCCCAAAAATGTGAGCCGGAAAAACGGTAGGGTGGGATCTATTATGCTGTGTGTTACTTTTTAGGGGACATGACTTTATTTGTAGTTTAAGTTAAGCACCAAAAAATTCACAGCGAGAATTTGAAAGACATTGTCAACATCTCTATTGCCAGGGCGAAAAAGGCTTTTTGATAGTTTGATGTTTACTTTACCTGTAAAAAGTCAATGCTCACTGTCACACAGCCTGATAGGTCGCATACAAAAATTTTCATTACCTAACTATGAAATTTCAACGCGATTTCCGGGGGTTCCAACCCAACTTTAGACCTATAGTTTCTTCAGCAAAGTTGCTTAAAATGACCCTTAGAGAACAGTTTCCGCGATGGCGATTTTTCACTTTTTTCCCTCCCCTACAAATCGACCCGCTCTAGTATGTACCTACATATCGTTACCCTAATATAGAAGGCCCTAAGTCATATTTTCTTAGCTCGAAAAATTACTCGAAAAAACTGAATGTAAAACCATAGCAACGATGGCTTGTTCGAAAAGACAAATATCAATGCCTGTAATATTTAACTACGATATAGTATAGTACTAAGATTTTAGTGAAGTTTGGTTGAGAAGTTATTAATAAAAATCCACCAGCAACTTGATTGAAAATGAAAAATTAGTTAGGACCTTTCTATATTAGTTTAACGATATGTACCATTGTTTATCCCTACTATAAGGTATACAATGATATGTACACGCAAACCAGCAAAATGGCTATAGTCATTACGCTTGACCAATAGTGCCTCGCTATAATACGGTGCACAACGAGTTATTTTAGCACTACCTGCTTCATATGACTACGAAAATGTGTAGTTATTAGTGGATATTCGTGCATCGCGTTCGTGTGCTGCATACACACAAAGGGCCGCTTGCATAAAAGCCGAAACGACTAATCGGAGAATAGTTTGACAGGTAACCGGACAAAATACGTCAATTTAACTCCGGTAACCAGGCGATTAGTCGTTATATGCTTTTAGGCAAGCGGCTCTAAGACTGTTGCTGTGGTTAGTCGACTAAATTCATGAAAATGTGAATAATTGCGTGGATGGCACCTCCATGTCGGAATAATTAAAAAAACTAAATGCCATTCGTTTGCTCAGGAAAAATTTTCGTTTGCCCACCCCAGTAGTAAAAAATATTAAAAAAAAAAAAAACCCACCCTTTGTTCAAAAGTTATTTAAAAAAGTTTTTATTAAAAGAACAAAAACTTTGTTTTTTAATGTTTTTTTTTGCTAAATCGTTTGCCCGTCGTCAGTCCAGCATTGTCCAACAAAAATTTTCGTTTGCCCACACTTCCATCAAAAGTTATTTAAAAAAATAAAAAAAATTTGTGAAGTTGGCACCTCTATGTCGGAATAATTAAAAAAATTAAATGCCATTCGGTTGTCCACCGTTTGCCCATGTTTGCCCAGGAATAATTTTCGTTTGCCCACCCGTTGTTCAAAAGTTTTTATTAAATGAAAAAAAAAAAATTGGGCCTTTGTTGAACCAACTGGCGCCAATTGGAGACACGGCGTGATCTCAGATCTGCCTCTACTTTGTCATGCCATCGGAGTGGTGGCCTCCCTCTTCCTCTACCTCCACCGGCGGGTGCAGATAAGAATACCCACTGGGCCGGAGAGTCTTCGTTCATTCGCTGGGTTTTAATTCGCTGAACTATGTCGACGTCTGCGTAAAGCTCATACAGCCCATCATTATATCTTCTTCGGTACTCGCCATCGCCAACTTTTAGGGGTCCATAAATCTTTCGAAGAAGTTTTCTTTCGAATACTCCCAAAGCCGCCTCGTCAGATGCTGTCAGTGTGCATGCTTCTGCAATATATAGCAGGACTTACATAGTGTTGTTTTTGTTCATCGAGAGGGGACTTTACTTCTCAATTGCCAACTCAGCCCAAAGTAGCATTTGTTTGCAAGAGTTATCCTTCGATGGATTTCCAGGCTTACATTGTTGTTGGTATTAATGCTGCTTCCCAGGTAACTATACAAAGTCCCTTACTCTCTCGAACTTATTGCTGCTAACAATGGCGTGGTTGCCAATACGCGAATGCGCTGGCTCTTTGCTCGATGCCAGCAGGTACTTCGGTTTACCTTCGTTCACCACCAAACCCATTTTTTCCGGTTCTTTTTCTAATTTGGAGTACACAGAAGTTACGGCGTGGTTGTTGAGACCAATGATGTCGATGTGCGATTAAGTTCTGCAGCTTGTATTATTTTCTCCAACATCAAATTAAAGAAATCGCACATAGACCTCGCTTAGTTTCGAACGGCTCGGAGAGGTCCTTCCCGATTCTGACCGAGCTGGTGGTGTTGCTCAGCGTCATTTTCACAGCCGTATAAGTTTTGCTGAGAAACGAAAATTAGACATATAGACAGCTTCTTTTCGTGCTGTAGAAGGCAGCTTTAAAATAAAAAAAAGATGGTGTGTGTCGATCCTTTTCTCACGGGTTTTTTTCCAAGATTTGGCGTATTGTAAAAATCTTGTCGATGTTAAATTTACCAGGTCTGAAGCCACACTGATAATGTCCAATCAGTCGCACAATACGCTTGATAGGACCTTATAATGCTGATTCCACGATATTTGGCGCAGTTTGTGGAATCACCCTTCTTATGGATTGGGCAGAGAACACTTAGATTCCATTGTTGCTCTGTTCCTTCGTTTAGAAGGGAAGAGAAGTGATCCCTCCATAACCTTAGTACTATCTGAACATGTTTGCCCCGGGTTTAAACCCCTCTATCTAAGCTGGAGTTAAATAGTGGGCGGCGAGCAGTTTATTATTATTGTTGTTGTTATTATATGGTTGAGGGAGTTGGCCGGGGTTGCCGGTTCGAATCCCACCTCAACCAAAGTCTTTTTAATTTTATTTAATTTATTATTTTTATATTCCATCAAGTCTCATGGACTGTGTTTGGTTCTTTTTAAATATTGATATGTACCATCAAGTCTAGTGGACTGTGTTTTGGTAGAGACACTCTGTATGTATTAATTGGGGCGAGCACTTTGGCTCTGAGAATGCATCGTTGGCAATTCTCATTTCTTTAGAAAACCCCTCAAAATTTTTGGTGGTGAGCACTTGGGCTCTGAGGCTTTGGCGGCTATTGGCTTACCCCATTTTGCTTGTGAAAAACACCTTGTGTTTTGTTACACCTTATATTTATTGTTTAGTGGTGAGCACTTGGGCTCTGAGGCATTGGCGTCTATTGGCTTACCCCATTTTGCTTGTGAAAAAACACGTTTTGTGACTGCGACTATAAGCTATGTATTCCGAATATTCCATAAATTATCTGCGAATTACAATAATATGTAATGCAGATGAACTAAACGAAACCATGTTATGTCGCTTAAACATACTCCCCGCCCTAGACGGCTTAGTCGTCTAGTAAAGAGCCATAGGTTGCTGGTTTGATCCGACTCGAAGGACCATATCTAAGCTGGAGTTAAATAGTGGGCGGCGAGCAGTTTATTATTATTGTTGTTGTTATATTATATGGTTGAGGGACTTGGCCGGGGTTGCCGGTTCGAATCCCACCTCAAGCAAAGTCTTCTTAATTTTATTTAATTTATTATTTTTATATTCCATCAAGTCTCATGGACTACGTTTGGTTCTTTTTAATTATTGGTATGTACCATCAAGTCTAGTGGACTGTGTTTTGGTAGTGACACTCTGTATGTATTAATTGGGGCGAGCACTTTGGCTCTGAGAATGCATCGTTGGCAATTCTCATTTCTTTAGAAAACCCCTCAAAATTTTTGGTGGTGAGCACTTGGGCTCTGAGGCATTGGCGGCTATTGGTGTAGTGATTGTTTTTATTATTATTAAAAATACTTTATTAATTTTTACTTTAAGAGTTTGTTAAATTTAGATTTAAGATGTTTCGAGTTTTTTGATTTTCAAAAAAAGAAAATTTTTGATTATTATTTTTAAAAATATTTAAATATTCAATAAAATATCGTCTTATAATTAATATCATTTTAATATAAATATAATTGTGGTTATTTATTTTACCTCAATTTGGCGATCCTACCAACCTATAGAAAACGAATTTTTCTGACGAAGAAAAATTATAATTCCACATTGAAACCAATAAGTTAAATAAACAAAAAGAAAACACCACGTACCACGAGGATCCTTCACAGAATATCGGACATAACAAAAACTATATAATTAATTGTTTGAAACTATTGGGTGAAAATTTCTTCATTTATGGTAAATGGATGCACGACATGGTAATGCATATTAGAACAGCAATGTGTGAATGATAGTTAGATCTTTAAGACAATAACAGATGATCCAACAGCAACACAAATTCTACAACTGGAAAGCCAACAACATTAAAAGCAAAAAGAGAGAAGAATCTACAACATTAAAAGCAAAAAGAGATAATTATCAATAAAGAACCAAAGATAGCAATAAGGGTGAGCTGTATCGAACGTTTAAACTATCTTATTTTAATTTTTATTTAAATAATATATATAATATATATATCATAAGACGTATCTCCTAGTTAACTACTACTCTAAAAAATAATTTATAACATACATACAAATTTCATTTGATACAATTTTAAAAAACAAAAGGCGAGTTCGTTTCTTACGTTTTTTTGTCTTAAGACTTGATTATTAAAAAATAGATAAATTTATTAAAATATTTAATATTTATTAAATTTTGAATAACTGATAGGTGAAATAAATAATATATATATATTAATTTAAAATATAAATATATATTTAATATTCTGTTAGCTCCTTCCTCCATTGATTTTCAAAATATACCTTTTTGTTTGACAATTTAATTAAACATTTCAACATGTTTCGTTCTCCACAACACACTGCCCACTCTACATTCACGAACAATTTAAACGAATCATTAATTGATTTACCAAATGAGACGTTTACTGAAAACATTAGAAATCCATTTGAAAATCAAAATCAATATGAAAATGTAGTTCAAAACGAAATTTCATCTGTTTCTGCTAAACTTCCGCAATTTTGGACAAATTGTCCTGATGCATGGTTTATTCATGCCGAAATGCAATTTAATACCAAAAACATTACACAGGAAAATACTAAGTATGAATATATTATCACAGCACTTCCCCAAGATGTTATTTTAACAATTTTAGATTTTATTCAAAATCCACCTATTAACAATAAATATTCTGAACTTAAGAAAATTTTAATTGAAAGATTCTCACTTAGTGAAAGTTCCAAATTAGACAAAATTTTAGGTGATTCGGAAATTGGTGATCGTAAACCTTCGGAGTTTTATCGGTCACTCATACTTCTTGCTGGTTCTAATTTTAGTCAGGATGTTTTAAAGAAATTATGGCTGAGAAAATTGCCTACTAACCTGAATGCAATTTTAGCTAGTTCAAGTACAAATGATATAAAAGAATTAACTAAACTTGCTGACAATATTTGGGAAGTTATTAATAAATCAGAAGTTTCTGCTGTTAATAATTTTCAAAATTCAAAATCACAAGATATAATTATTCAGAATTTAGTCCAGACAACAAGGATTATGTGCGAAAATTTTCAAAAACTTTCTCTAGAATTAAGTGCAATTAGGCAAGAAATGAATCAAAATTCAAGATCAAGATCTTTTAGTAGGAATAATTATAGGAATTCGTTTAGGAATAAGTCACGCTCTAATTCGCGTAACAATCCAAATTGGTTATGCCGATATCATTATAAACTTGGAGATAAAGCTACATTATGTGAACAACCATGTGCTTTTTCTAGAAATAAGAATTCGTCAAACTAAATTCATTCGTTGTTGCGGCGACAAACAACGGAAATTTAGAAATTTCCACGCGTCGTCTATTTGTATTTGATAAAACCAACAAATTAAATTTTCTTATTGATAGTGGAGCTGAAATTTCAGTTCTTCCAGTTACAAAATACAAAGCGATCTTCAGATTTGATTCTCACAGCAGCTAATGGTTCAACAATTTCCACATATGGTAAAATTGTTTTAAATATAAATTTGGGTTTGAGACGAGAATTTCCGTTTACATTTTTAATAGCTGATATAGCTACCCTATTATTGGTGCTGATTTTTTATGCAAATATGGTCTTTTAGTTGACATTAAACACAAACGTTTAGTTGATCCTGTAACAAATCTTTCTCTTCCCAAAATTTTTGTTGTTGACAATAAGTATTCAAAGTTATTGAGCGAATTTCCGTCATTAGTTATGGAACCAGATTATACAAAACCAGTGAAACATAGTACGGTACATAGACTTAATACAGAAGGAAATCTTCCATTTTCTAAACCAAGGCGTTTAGATCCTGTTAAATATAAGGTGGCTAAAACCAGTTGCGTGCCTTCCATATAAGCCGAAAAGCCCGGCTTGCCTAGCTAATCCTCTATTAGCTACAATATGTTTCAAAAATGTATCGTAACAATTTCTTTAACGTTTACATTTGGTTTCACTAACTGCCAATAGCATAAACATATAAATAAAGCTCTTCCTGCCATCTGTCGGCTGATAGCAAAACAATTAACATAAAATTTTTTCAGCGCATATGATGGCATCTCTTACTTGCTTACTTAAAATAGCCTTTAACCGCCTAGGCGATGATTGCCATCTCGCTTTTACTTATTGGCTTTTACCTGGCTTTCAAATCCCTTACTAAAATGTCTTTTTGAAGCTACAGTTTTTTTGAATTTAGAAGAAATTTTGTATGCAACTACGAAGCCAGCTGTTGTTACTATAAGCTTTAAAGCCAAACTGGATATGTATATACATATCTACAATGTTAATGTGCAAAGAGCTCTACTCAAAAATTATTGGCGCATATTTTAAAGTAGAAAAAAAGAATTCAATAGTGGTGATTGCTGTAATATTTTTTTTTTTTTTGCTAGGCATTATAAAATATAAAAAATATTTTTTAGGTTTCTTAGGTCCACTTGCACGACGCCGAGTTATCTTTTTAGCTCAGAGTTAATTTGACATTAACTCTGAGTTAAAAATATAAATTTTCGTTGTGCAAGTGATCCTTGGGAAATAGTGCAAGTAAACCTTTTCCCTTGGATTGGAAAAGCTTAAAAAATCTGCAAAACAATAACTTGCCTATTGAAGAAACCTAAATGTTTAAGTTTTTCCCCGTGTGCAAAAGTCGATAAATATCTATCCTGAACTCTTCTTCATCGTCTGAAATGTTCTTTGGCAGCAGTATGTGCTTTTGTTGGGGTTATAAGGACTGGGGCTTGCCTTGATTGAAACACGTAGGCACGCCACTGGCTAAAACGGAATTCGATTTTTTGGTGAAATCAGGTATTTGTAGACCATCGAATTCCTCAGTTGCATCACCTTTGCATCTAGTACCCAAAAAAGAATGAAATGACTGGCGTCCTTGTGGTGACTTTCGGAGACTTAATGTTGTGACTATACCTGACCGTTACCCATTATCTCATGTTCAAGATTTTAATATGCATCTCAGAAATAAAAAAATATTTTCAAAATTAGATTTGGTAAGAGCTTACCACCAAATTCCGATGGCAGAAGAAGATATATTTAAAACTGCGATAACTACACCTTTTGGAATGTTTGAATTTGTACGAATGCCTTTTGGACTTAGAAATTCGGCTCAAACATTTCAAAGATTTATTAATGAAGTAGTTAACGGATTAGATTTTGTTTTTACATATATTGATGACTTATTAGTTGCAAGTGTTGATGAAGAACAACATTTTAGAGATCTAAGATTACTTTTTCAACGTCTTGCAGATTATGGTTTAAATATCAAACCGAACAAGTGTATCTTTGGCGTTAAAAATATTGACTTTTTAAGTCATAATATTTCACAATCAGGTATCAAACCTTCAGAAGAAAAAGTTACAAGTATTCGAAATTTTGAACGTTCAAAGACAATAAAAGATGCACAAAAGTTTATTGGGATGGTTAACTACTATCATCGTTATATACCAAATTTAGCAGAGTACACTGCGAAATTATATGATTTAATCAATCGAACAGATAAGAAACGAAATAAGAGTTTAGTTTGGGATGATACATCCAATTCAGCTTTTGAAAGCATTAAAGAAAAATTTGCATCTACGGTATTGTTAAACCATTTTAACAAAGATGCAAAACTCTCTTTAAATGTAGGTGCTTCTAATACTGCAATTGGTGGTGTAATACATCAATCGTATAACGGAATTTCAGAACCACTTGCATTCTTTTCAAAGAAGTTGTCTCCTTCGGAAATTAAATATAGTGCATTTGATAGAGAACTCTTAGCTATATTTTTGAATATTAAGCATTTTCGCTATCTCTTAGAAGGACGAGAATTTACAGTATATGCAGATCATAAGCCACTGATATTTGCTTTAAGTTCAAAGACTGAACGAAGTCCGAGACAAACTAGACATATGGAGTTTATTGCACAATTTACTAATGATATTCAGTATATAAAAGGGAAAGAAAACATTGTAGCTGATACATTATCGAGAGCTTTTGAAATTAATACAATTAAAAATACAGAGTTAAATTTTAAAACATTACAAGTTGAACAAGAAAAGGATGAAGAACTCAACCAATTGAAATCTAAAACGTCTCAAAATCTTAAATTTATTGAAATTCCTCTTTTAAACTTTAAAATTTGGTGCGAAATGACTGGTGATAATCCTAGACCATTTATACCAAACAGTTTACGAAAGACAGTGTTTAATATGCTACATGACATTACACATCCTGGGATTAGAGCTACACGTCGTCTTATTATTAAAAAATATTTTTGGCCAAAAATGAACAAAGAAATTAATATTTGGTCAAAAGAATGTATAAATTGTCAAAAATCAAAAGTTAATCGTCACACTAAATCTCCAGTAATTAAAATTCCGATTCCTAAAAAAAGATTTGAACATATTCATTTAGACATTGTTGGACCTCTGCCTGTTTCGAAAGAGCATCGTTATATTTTAACAATAGTTGATAGGTTTACACGTTGGCCAGAGGCTTATGCATTAAGAGAAATTTCAGCAGAGGTAGTAGCAAGTAAATTTGTTAGAGAATATGTTTCGCGTTTTGGAGTTCCGTTACAAATCACTACAGATCAAGGCGCGCAATTTACATCGAAATTATTTTCAGAATTAATGAGATTACTTGGTAGCCATCATATTACTACATCTGCATATCATCCGCAAGGAAATGGTATGGTAGAAAGATTTCATAGACAACTAAAAGCTACGATTATGGCTAGAAATGGAACAAGAAAATGGTATGATGAATTACCGATGATACTTCTTGGTTTACGATCAGTATATAAAGAAAGCATGCATATCAGCCACATCTTCTGAGATGGTATTTGGACAAAATCTACGTTAACCTGGAGAATTAGTTATTCCATCTGAATTAAATTTTTCTCCAAGTACAGTTTTAGAAAGTTTACGAACAAATTTTAAAAATTTAGATTCAAATCTAACACATAATTAAAATTCTAATACAGGTATCTATATTCCAAAAGATTTAGAAACTTGTAAATATGTTTTTGTGCGAATTATTAATAAAAAGAGTTTACAACAACCATTTGAGGGACCGTACAAAGTTGTGGAAAAAGACAAAAAATATTTTAAATTAGAAATAGATAATGAAATGAAAACAGTTCCGATAGATAGATTAAAACCGGCGTTTATTGAAGTTACACAAACATCCGACACTAACAATCACACTAATAACATTATTAAACACAAAAAGCATGTTACGTTCAATTTATTTAATATTAATTCTTTGGAAGGGGGAGTATTGTAGTGATTGTTTTTATTATTATTAAAAATACTTTATTAATTTTTACTTTAAGAGTTTGTTAAATTTAGATTTAAGATGTTTTGAGTTTTTTGATTTTCAAAAAAAGAAAATTTTTGATTATTATTTTTAAAAATATTTAAATATTCAATAAAATATCGTCTTATAATTAATATCATTTTAATATAAATATAATTGTGGTTATTTATTTTACCTCAATTGGCTTACCCCATTTTGCTTGTGAAAAACCACTTGTGTTTTGTTACACCTTATATTTATTGTTTGGTGGTGAGCCCTTGGGCTCTGAGGCATTGGCGGCTATTGGCTTACCCCATTTTGCTTGTGAAAAATCACGTTTTGTGACTGCGACTATAAGCTATGTATTCCGAATATTCCATAAATTATCTGCGAATTAAATATGAAATAAACGAAACCATGTTATGTCGCTTAAACACCCTCCGTCATTCGTCGATTTTTTTGATAAAATTTTCGGGCATTGCTTCTGCTGTCTAGCATTTCAAGCTCTTCGATATCACGCTTTTCCGCTTCCCTTTTCTTCGCCCGGAAAAGCCGTCTCGCTTCCCTCTTCATCTAGTAGTGTTCACACAGGCTCCTCGTTGCATTCGCTTTTAACGTTGCCTTATAGGCGTCGTCCTTTGTTTTCACTGCGCCTTTGCACTCTCTATCATCGTACCAGCTGTTTTTTTGCGCTTGCCGGAATACAATTACGTCTTCGGGTGCGATACGAAGTGCTCCGGAGATATGTTCCCACTGCTCAGTCCAGGATTGCCCAACAAAAATTTTAGTTTGCCCACTCTTTGTCCAAAAGTTATTTAAAAAAAAAGTTTTTGTTAAAAGAACAAAAATTTTGTTTTTTAATGTTTTTGTTTGCTAAATCGTTTGCCCACCGTTTGTCCAGGGTTGTCCAACAAAAATTGTCTTTTATATTTATTTAAGGTTAAAATGGTTGTACATGTAAGACTAACGTCTTTTAAGAGTACATCAACTTACATTAAGTAAAATAATAAAGTGGATATCACATAAAATCAGAAAAGGAAACTGAATTCATATAATCAAAAATTAGAAGCACAAACATTATAGAGACTAAGAACATTCAAGCAAAGTGAAGGTAAAGTTGAAGTAGAGATAAAAGATAAATTACAGTCATACTCATTACAATGATTTAAAGTAGTTAAGTATAGTCTCATTGTAGTTAGCGCTATTTAGCACAGATTTAACACATTCGGGCATGTTGTTCCAGAGCCTCACAGCGTTAATGAAAAACAGTATGGATGTTGTCAAATATGCATACTTCGGCACGTTAAGATTGTGAAGTCTAGTTGATCTAGTTGGATTTATTTTTTCGTATAGAGATTTCCACACAAGTAATTTGTATATAAAAATACAGTTTCTGGCAGCAAGAAAATTATTGATGCTACACCCCAAGATTTCCTTTCGCAATAGCGATATGTGGTCAAACTTTTTTAGACCATAGACAGAGTCAAGCCTGCTGTATACAAGCTCGAAGTACGATATATGAGGTATAATAATGGCGTAAATGAAGCAGACATCCTCAATCTTCGTAGTACAAAATAAACTTTACTGACTGTAGTGTTGATCAGTACATGACAACTTAGGGCCGCTTGCATAAAAGCCCATAACGACCTACTCGCTGATTATACCAGCTACTCGCTGATTAACTTGACAGCTAACCATACACAGAGCCAAAAATGCCTAATAAAATTAATAAGATTGTCTTCATGATCAGCTTTTGGGCAAAGGGGTAGTCGCAACGGTGCAAACGAAGAAAAAACTGTAGGGAAATCTTTTTGGTTTTAAGAAGAAATTCTTATTAAAAAACTATACATTTAGTACAAAGGTGTAGTTAGACGCTGGCAATTATTAGTATACGATGGCCGGATGGTTAGCAGCTGGGTTTAGCAATCGAAAAATTGTAAGTTCGATTCTCTCTCTTTTTTTCCTAATTAGAAATGTTAAAAAGAAATCTTCTCAATTATATTTATGAGATTTTCCTTTGAAACATTAACAACTCTACACATATCGGTAATTAGAAGCTGGCAATCAAAAGTGAGCGATGGCCTGATGGTTAACAGCTGGGTTTATCATTCCGAAAATTGTAAGTTCGATTCTCGGTGAGGGCAATATCATTTTATTTTTCATTTAAAATATTAAAAAGAAAATCTTCTTAATAAAATTAAAAAGACGGTCTCTACAATAATAAGAAGCACATCTTCTTGAAGAAAATCTATAGAGATATCTTATGACTTTTGTTCTATTTTATTATGCATTGTTGGCTCTGTGTACATAATACGTCGATTAACGCCGCTAATCGGGCGATTATCGTTATCAACTTTTACGCAAGCGGCCCTTAGAGTTAATAACAAAGCCTAAACTTTTAATTTTGTTAGTAAACATTAGAGCACTGTTACCAATAAACAGCTCAGGAATACTTGCAACTTGCACGTCACTGTTATAAACTGGCAGCACAAATGACTTATTTAGACATAAGCGATTATCACTTCCCCATTGTGAAATTGCAGACAAATCATTATTCATTTAAAGCATAAATCTTCAACAAGACCGAATCGACATGTACACTTGAATGTCATCCATGCGCTTTAACAAATTTACATACTGAGAACACATCATTGACAAACAAGCTGAACAGAGGGGGTCCTAGGATAGACCCCTGAGGAACACCTGCTGAAACAGTCTAAAAGGCATAGAAGTGTCAATTCTCCCTTGTCGTATTGTATTCTGATGTCATCAAGCACTTTCATCGTAGCGGTAGCACAGCATGCTCTGGCCTAAATCCGGACTGTAGTGGAGATAAAAAGTTGTGACATTGAATATACGTCGAGATTTGTGCTGCCATCAAAGACTCACAAACTTTCGCTAGAGCTGGTAGAATACTTATCGGCCTATAATCGCAAGGATCACGAGGCGTGTTCTTTTTAGCCACTGGGAGTATAACAGCTTTTTTCCACTCCACTGGAAAACAAGAGGTAGTAAAACAGTGGTTGATAATATGCATAACAGTGCTCAAAATGAATGGAAGAACAAGTTTGACAAATTTTAAAGAGATTCCATCATTACCAACTGCATCAGATGTAATGCCCATTATTGCTTTCAGGACATCCACTTCACTTACGCCAACGAATTGAAATTTATCTAGAGGGCCGGCATATTCCAGCGGAGTGCTTAGTCTATGAGAAAAATTGCCATCAGCTCTTGTTATAGTAAACAACTCATTCAATAGGTTTGGGTCTAGGTCGCATTCAGGTTTTACACTACCGTGGACGTTCAAGTTTTTTAAGTCCACCCTTTGTTTAAAATTTACTAAAAAAAAACTGTGACGAAGGCTATATACCTTTCATGAACAAGCGTCACGATTTTCACTGTTCGATCCCCAGTATAGCCTGTGTGTATTTAACTTTAGTTCATACCGAAATTATAGGAACTATCGATTATATGGAGGCGATGTGTTATATTGGTCCAATCTCATTGATTTTTAACGTCGACATTCCACATTCTAAAAGAGAAATAGTTACGAAATTTGACTTTCCTACCTATATAATTACAGGAGTTATCTACCAAAATCCGTTTATAGGAACAATCGATTGTATATGTGAAATATTTATCCCATCTCGATATTTCTTATATAAAAAAAAACAATTCTCACAAAATTTCACGGTCCTACCTCTTTAATTACAGGAGTTATATCTCAAAATCCGTTTATTGGAACAATCGATTGTATGTGGGCTTTGTGAAATATTTATCCCATCTCAATGATTTTCAACATCGACATTTCTTATATAAAAAGAGCAATTCTTACAAAATTTCACGTTCCTACCTCTTTAATTACAGGAGTTACAGCCCAAAATCCGTTTATCGGAACAATCGATTGTATGGGAGCTATATGTAATATCGGTCCGATCTTGCTGGTTCCGACAAATGATTCCTATATTAGAAAATTGTGGCCGCATATAAAATTTCAGTCAAATATCACAAAAACTGAGGGACTAGTTTGCGTTCAACTCATCTCGTCATCCTGATTATTTCCGTATACTTATTGATGGGTCTATCTCTTCTTCTTCTCATACTTACAAACATCGGACTAAAGTTATAATACCATTTCATGTTCATGAAAGGTATAAAAAATTGTTTGTGAAGCTGGCACCTCCATGTCAAAATAATTAAAAAAACTAAATGTCATTCGTTTGTCCAGAAAAAATTTTCGTTTGTCCACCCTTAGTAAAAGTTATTGCAAAAAAAGTTTTTATTAAAAAAACAAAAATGTGGATTTTTGAAGTTTTTCTTTTAGATCAATCGTTTGTCCACCCTTTGCTCAAAAGTTATATAAAAAAATAAATTTCTTTTGTGAAGTTGGCACCTCGAAGTCGGAATAATTAAAAAAAGAAAATGTCATTCGGTTGTCCACGGTTTGCCCAGGAAAAATTTTCGTTTGCCCACCCTTTGCTCAAAAGTTATTTAAAAAAAAAGTTTTATTAAAAGAACAAAAATTTGGTTTTTTGATGTTTTTATGCTCAATCGTTTGCCCATCGTCAGTCCAGGATTGCTTAACAAAAGTTATCGTTTGCCCACCCTTTTTTCAAAAGTTATTGAAAAAAAAAAATTAGTAAAGTTGCCACCTCCATGTCGGAATAATTAAAAAAACTAAATGCCATTCGGTTGTCCACCGTTTGCCCAGGAAAAATTTTCGTTTGCCCACCCTTTGTGCAAAAGTTATTAAAAACAAAAAAAAAGAAAGTGTGTGCGGTGCACACCCAGGGGAAGTTTACTTCTTTAATTTAGCATTCGCCGTCTATAACGAGCCCCGTTGTTATCTTTCGGCATATTGGTCCCTAAACTTAACCAACAAAATTATGAAAATTCATTTGTTTACAGATATCGGTGATTCTACTTCTCACAAAATATCACAACCGTAATAAATTCAATTACAAAGACAAATCAAATGCAACTATGATGTAAGTGACGTTTCGCATTAAATAATTAAAAAAAAAAACATACTATATTTAAGATAAAAAAAAATTATATGAAAAAAAAAGCTTAAAAAAACTTTCAACTTGTCGCGACTTGAACCGGCGAATTCTAGCTAAACAGACGAATGTCTAACAGCTAGGCTACTTTCCTCGTAGAATGCAATGCGGCAAACATTGTATCTGCGGTCTAAGCTTATGCACAAGCCCGCGATTTTTCGTACCCAAAAACTGCATTATTGCTTTTCTTTCGTAATACCCAGTTTTACATAGAAAAGCTGAAGCAAATGCTGCTGAGGTCGGTGCAGTAACTTTATTTTCTGCGATAAATGCAAAATATATTTTTCTTATGATACACATTCACGTACGCCAGTAATTTCTGTCAAAAATGCCCTGCAAAAGTCTAGAGTACTCTATTTCCTCTCCAATTGTAATCCTTTTTCATATAAAAATTGTGCTCCAATTAAAATTGCGATGTCCTAGGACTGGACCACCTACTCCAACCTTCGTTTTGTTTCCGCTACTCAATGGAGTACCTACCGTCAGAGTACTTAGCAATGTACTCCAATGTTGTTACTCCTTGGATATATACTGCCAGTGCGATAGTGGCGTGATTTTCGTCGATAAGGCACGAGCAATGATCGGCTTTCAAAAAGCCATATATGTACATTAAGGCGCCTCACGCTCCATACAAAAAAAAATGGACACCCTGTTTCCATCGGAATTAAAAACTTCAATGAATTCTAAGACCTTAAAATATTTCGAAAAAATATTAAGATTTACTGGAGCTAAACCGCGTTAAAAAAAACGCTAAAAATATCCTTTTTTATGTATAAAAAGAGTATGAAAATATATTTTTTAATAAAAAGCACCTGAGATGATGAATTAGCTGGAGTACAAAAGGTAAGCATAAAAAAGTTTGAAAATTTTATAAACGCAATCCAAATATTGAGATGTATGATGCTGTTTTTGGTCATATTTCGAGGGGTAGGTTTGTGGAAAACTTTAATAACTCAGCCAATTATTGACGTATTTGGACGATTAGGGTATCATTTGAAAGGTATTTTCGAGACGTTGTCATTTCTGCAAAATTTAACCCTTTTTGGCCCAATTTTCCACATTGCGAATATTAGCACACAGTTATACAGTTACCAAATTTACAAACTTTTTTATGCTTACTTTTTGTACTCCAGCTAATTGATCATCCCATGTGATTTTTATTAAAAAATATATTTTCATATTCTTTTTATACATAAAAAAGGACATTTTTAGCGTTTTTTTAACGCGGTTTAGCTCCAGTAAATCTTAATATTTTTTCGAAATATTTTGGGAGAGTCCTTAGAAAAGAGTGAATTTTAAAATTCCGGTGGAAACACTGCAACTTTTTTTGGCGAGGCGCCTTAATGTACATACCTTTAGAATTTATCGTAATTAGACATTGATTTGACTACTTGAAAGAAAATAGTGAAATCATTTTGTATGCCGTTAGGTTAATTGAATTCCAAACACTCAAATAAAAAAACAAATAAGAAAAAGTAGACAGCCTCGAACCCGCGTCCTTTGCGTGCTCATTCGCACGCTTTCCACCTGTGCCATATAGACGTTTTCGTTTTGATGTCAAATTCCGCACTTAATATTGTCTATGGTGCTTCTGCTATATGAGTGTGGTGTGGTGTGGTTAGTTTGTAAAAACCACACACACATATACGTACATGCATACAAAGCATCACTAGCTCCTGTAAAACGCTGTCGCTTCGCAACAACAACATTCATGTGGTTGTTGTCTTCCAATTTCGTACACTTTTTCCCAAAGGCATGCCGCTATAGAAGTAAACTTCAAAAGTTTTTATTAAAAGAACAAAAAATTAGTTTGATGTTTTTTTATGCTAAATCGTTTGCCCATCGTCAGTCCAGGATTGCTCAACAAAAATTTTCGTTTGCCCACCCTTTGTTAAAAAGTTATTTAAAACAAGTAAAGAAAGCTGTCTTCGTAGTAGGCTGTGCCGTAGGCTATATACCTTTCATGAATAAGCGTCACGATTTTCACTGTTCGATCCCCAGTACAGCCTGTGTGAATTTAACTTTAGCTCATACCGAAATTATCGGAACTATCGATTATATGGGGGCGATGTGTTATATTGATCCAATCCCATTGATTTTTAACATCGACATTTCATAGTCAAAAGAGCAATAGTTACGAAATTGTACCTTCCTACCTATCTAACTAGAGGAGTTATCTACCAAAAATCCGTTTATCGGAACAATCGATTGTATGGGGGCTATGTGAAATATATCCCATCTCAATGATTTTCAACAATACTTAGCAATACTTACAAAATTTCACGTTCCTACCTGTTTAATTACAGGAGGTATAGCCCAAAATCCGTTTATCGGAACAATCGATTGTATGGGGGCTATGTGAAATATATCCCATCTCAATGATTTTCAACATCGATATTGCACATATAAAAATAGCAATACTTACAAAATTTCACGTTCCTACCTGTTTAATTGCAGGAGTTATAGCCCAAAATCCGTTTACAATCGATTGTATTGGAGCTATATGTAATATCGGTCCGATATTGCTGGTTCCGACAAATGATTTCTATATTAGAAAATGGTGGCCGCATACTAAATTTCAGCCAAATATCTCATAAACTGAGGGACTAGTTTGCGTTCAAGCAGACAGACAGACAGACGAACATGACTAAAAGAACTCATCTCGCCATCTTGATCATTTCGGTATACTTACCCTGCAGGAAAAGTATCTAGCGTAAAAGTAACTTTAAGTTGCTTACCAATCAACTAGTGCTGTATATTTACTGCAAATTTTCATATACTCGGACTAACTATTTTTGTTTGACGAATCCGGTCAGTTATGGTTACCTCTGCATGAGATGTGAACCAACTACTAACTAACTGCTTTTCAACCAAAAAATAACCAAAAGATAAGTTCATTTTATTTTTTTATTTTATATCATTCTATTTATTTACTTTAAATTTTATTTTATCTTTCCATTCATTTTTTAATTCCCCCATTTTACTCTATGTGTATCAAATTTATTCCTTAGAAACAACCTACTATTTGTATTTACCCAATACCGAAAAAGCACCTGGAAATTACAAGCTAAAAGACGGAAGCAAACGAAAAATTTAACATATTTTCGGACTCCTATACATGACGTCTGCATGACTAGTTGCGTAGTTAGACGTTAGTTATTCCTCAGTGTGCTTGAAATGCACTATTTCCTACAATTGCCAGAAAATAGATATTTATAAGCTAGATGTTTTTTTGCAATTGGAATTTTTTTACTGCAGGGTATTGATGGGTCCATCTCTTCGTCTTCTCATACTTACAAACATCGGACCAAAGTTAATATACAACTAAATTTTTCTGGATGAAATCATACGAGTTAAAAAATACAAAATTCATTCGTTTCCTTTGCTTCTTTTTACCACGCTTTTATTTGCTTCACTTGTATGTTTGCTTGTTTGTTTGTTTGTTTGTTTGCTTGCTTGTATGTATGTGACTCTCGTTCGGTCTAAGACCCAGTGGCCCGAAAACCGTAAAATGTCCCTACAATATGGGGAAGGCCCCAGGTTTCATTTGGACATCGACATATTTCGATAAATTTATCGACAACTGAGTTATCGGTCAAAATGTGGTTGCCCGAAAACCTTAAAATTTCCCTACAGTATGGGTATCAAACGAAAGGGGAAGGCCCCAGGTTTCATTTGGACTACGATATATTTCGATAAATTTATCGATAACTGAGTTATCGGTCAAAATATGATTGCCCATAGACCTAAAAAGTTCCCTACAATATGTGTATCAAACGAAAGGCGACGGCCCCAAGTTTCATTTGGACTTCGATATATTTCGATAAATTTATGGATAACTGAGTTATCGGTCAAAATATGATTGCCAAAAACCTTAACATTTCCCGACAATATGGGCATCAAACGAAAGGGGAAGGCCCCAGGTTTCATTTTGGACATCGACATATTTCGATAAATTTATCGATAACTGAGTTATCGGTCAAAATGTGGTTGCCCGAAAACCTTAAAATTTCCCTACAATATGGGTATCAAACGAAAGGGGAAGGCCCCAGGTTTCATTTGGACTTCGATATATTTCGATAAATTTATCGATAACTGAGTTATCGGTCAAAATATGATTGCCCATTAACCTAAAAAGTTCCCTACAATATGTGTATCAAACGAAAGGCGACGGCCCCAAGTTTCATTTGGACTTCGATATATTTCGATAAATTTATGGATAACTGAGTTATCGGTCAAAATATGATTGCCAAAAACCTTAACATTTCCCGACAATATGGGCATCAAACGAAAGGGGAAGGCCCCAGGTTTCATTTGGACATCGACATATTTCGATAAAGTTATCGATAACTGAGTTATCAGTCAAAATGTGGTTGCCCGAAAACATTATAATTTCCCTACAATATGGGTATCAAACGAAAGGCGAAGGCCCCAGGTTTCATTTGGACTTCGATATATTTCGATAAATTTATCGATAATAGAGTTATAGGTAAAAATATGATTGCCAAAAAGCCTTAAAATTTCCCTACAATATGGGTGTCAAACGAAAGTGGAAGGCCCCAGGTTTCATTTGGACATCGATATATTTCGATAAATGTATCGATAACTGAGATATAGGTCAAAATGTGATTGCCCAAAAACCTTAACATTTCCCTACAATATGGGTACCAAACGAAAGGGGAAGGCCCCAGGTTTCATTTGGACGTCGACATTTTTCGATAACAGAGTTATCGGTAAAAATGTGAATGCCCAAAAATCTTAAAATTTCCCTACAATTGGGTATCAAACGAAGGGGGAAGTCCCCAAGTTTCATTTGGCCATCGATATTTTTCGATAAATTTATCGATAACCGAGTTATAGGTTAAAATGTGAATGCCCAAAGTTTTCCAGGTTTCATTTGGACATCGATATATTTCGATAATTTAATCGATAACTGAGTAATCGGTCAAAATGTGGTTGCCAAAAAACCTTAAAATTTCCCTAAAATATGGGTATCAAGCGAGAGGGGAGGCCCCAGATTTCATTTGGACTTCGATATATTTCGATAAATTTATCGATAACTGAATTATTGGTCATAACGTGAATGCTCAGAAACCTTATAATTTCCTTTCAATATGGGTACCAAACGAAAGGGGGAGGCCCTAGGCTTCATTTGGACTTCAATATATTTCGATAATCTTATCGATAACTGAGTAATCGGTCAAAATGTGATTGCCCAAAACCTTAAAATTTCTCTACAATATGGGTATTGAACGAAAGGTTTCATTTGGACTTCAATATATTTCGATAATCTTATCGATAACTAAGTTATCGTCAAAATATGAGGCCCAAATACCTGACAATTGACATTTCGTACGACATCAACACGAAAAAAATCCCAGTTGCTTATTTGGAAAAAAGACAAAACACTGACTAGTTGGGCGCGGTGCATCATATAGTTGTAAAGTAGTTTTCAACTAGTTGCTTTCGCTGCAGGGTGCTTTTCGATGAAACCAAGCCTATAGTCTCTGGCGCGACGACCCATTGGATGTTTGCAGCCGGGAGGCAAATAGTGGCTGTAGTCGAATGGCGCCACTCGGATACCGCAGCCTCACTGATACAAAACTTTAAACAATCAACAACTTCGTTCACTCCTCAGCAGAGGAGATCTATGCGGAAGCAAGCGAGAACAAAACGTCGGCTGACAACCTCCAACCTACAAATCTGTATCAAGTAAGAGTGACTTGATGGGAGCCACCACCAGTCTCTCAACGTCTGTGACAATGGTCTCAAGACCTGGCCTCAGAGATCCAAAGGAAAGAGAAGCAGTAAATGGACTTTCAGCAAAAGCAGCGACCGCGGTGGCAACTACGGGTCCGGGCTCCAAAGAACCATCTCCTCGCCGCTCTGCGTACTTGAAAAAACGATCGGTCGCAAGGATCCTGAAGAAAAATGACGTCGTTCCGCAGGAAACGCTGTCGCCGAGTTCCAGGAAGTCGGTGGAGTTAGCACAATGTACGAAATTGGAAGACAACAACCACATGAATGTTGTTGTTGCGAAGCGACAGCGTTTTACAGGAGCTAGTGATGCTTTGTATGCATGTACGTATATGTGTGTGTGGTTTTTACGAACTAACCACACCACACCACACTCATATAGCAGAAGCACCATAGACAATGTTAAGTACGGAATTTGACATCAAAACGAAAACGTCTATATGGCACAGGTGGAAAGCGTGCGAATGAGCACGCAAAGGACGCGGGTTCGAGGCTGTCTACTTTTTCTTATTTGTTTTTTTGAGAGTTTGGAATTCAATTAACCTAACCTAAATTGTTTCCTGCAAACTTTACGGAACGAGTCCAGGTCGTAGGTCCACCAATGTGGCCTATGCTTACGGCGTGGGTTTGGCACTGGACAAGCTTGTTCTTGGGCATTTCAGAGCGCCGTAGTGTATTTCGTTACCAGGTCCGCCAGCTCGTCAACTGATAAGGTGCTTGTGGGGGCCAAACGGTCGTTGCCTCGGTCAAGAATGCCTATAAGGATTCTGTCCTTGGTTACTTCAACAAAGCTTGGTTTGCCCACTCCTTGGGTGTTTTGATGCTCCTTGGGATGGGGTTTTAACTCCACGTCCGATCCCTGGCGTTTGAAAGGGTTTCCGTTACGCACATAACTGCTTCGGAAATCCGGTACTTTTCCCCAAAGGCATGCCGCTATAGAAGTAAACTTCAAAAGTTTTTATTAAAAGAACAAAAAATTAGTTTGATGTTTTTTTATGCTAAATCGTTTGCCCATCGTCAGTCCAGGATTGCTCAACAAAAATTTTCGTTTGCCCACCCTTTGTTAAAAAGTTATTTAAAACAGGTAAAGAAAGCTGTCTTCGTAGTAGGCTGTGCCGTAGGCTATATAGCTTTCATGAATAAGCGTCACGATTTTCACTTTTCGATGCCCAGTACAGCCTGTGTGAATTTAACTTTAGCTCATACCGAAATTATCGGAACTATCCATTATATGGGGGCGATGTGTTATATTGATCCAATCCCATTGATTTTTAACATCGACATTTCACAGTCAAAAGAGCCATAGTTACGAAATTTTACCTTCCTACCTATCTAACTACAGGAGTTATCTACCAAAAATCCGTTTATCGGAACAATCGATTGTATGGGGGCTATTTGAAATATATATCCCATCTCAATGATTTTCAACATCGATATTGCACATATAAAAATAGCAATACTTACAAAATTTCACGTTCCTACCTGTTTAATTACAGGAGTTATAGCCCAAAATCCGTTTATCGGAACAATCGATTGGAACTATGGGGGCTATGTAAAATATTTATGCCATCTCATTGATTTTCAACATCGATATTGTACGTATAAAAATAGCTATACTTACAAAATTTCACGTTCCTACCTGTTTAATTGCAGGAGTTATAGCCCAAAATCCGTTTACAATCGATTGTATTGGAGCTATATGTAATATCGGTCCGATATTGCTGGTTCCGACAAATGATTTCTATATTAGAAATTGGTGGCCGCATACCAAATTTCAGCCAAATATCTCATAAACTGAGGGACTAGTTTGCGTTCAAGCAGACAGACAGACAGACGAACATGACTAAAAGAACTCATCTCGCCATCTTGATCATTTCGGTATACTTACCCTGCAGGAAAAGTATCTAGCGTAAAAGTAACTTTAAGTTGCTTACCAATCAACTAGTGCTGTATATTTACTGTAAATTTTCATATACTCGGACTAACTATTTTTGTTAGACGAATCCGGTCAGTTATGGTTACCTCTGCATGAGATGTCAACCAACTACTAACTGCTTTTCAACCAAAAAATAGCCAAAAGATAAGTTCATTTTATTTTTTTATTTTATATCATTCTATTTATTTACTTTAAATTTTATTTTATCTTTTCCATTCCTTTTTTAATTCCCCCATTTTACTCTATGTGTATCAAATTTATTCCTTAGAAACAACCTACTATTTGTATTTACCCAATACCGAAAAAGCACCTGGAAATTACAAGCTAAAAGACGGAAGCAAACGAAAAATTTAACATATTTTCGGACTCCTATACATGACGTCTGCATGACTAGTTGCGTAGTTAGACGTTAAGCGGGCTACTCACCTGCCAAGAAATGCCTCAAGAAAAAAACGAGCATATATTTCTTATGCCTGCTCAAGAAATTTTGACGTTTACGGCATTTTCCATTTTTTTGCAAATTACTCTTATAAAAATGTATAAAACATGTTTAGTGAAATATTTACTCACCTTTGCCGTGAATCTGCACGTTTACCTCAAGAAATATATACGAGCATATTTATTTCTTGAGGTAAACCGGCGTTGCCAACCATCGAAAATTGTAGTATTTTTTCTTATGAGCTGAGTATTGGCTCAAGAAAATTTGACGTGTGAAAACAGTTCTTGACGATTTCTTGAGCGTTTTTTTATATGGCGTTTGACATTTCTTGGCAGGTGAGTAGCCCGCTTTAGTTATTCCTCAGTGTGCTTGAAATGCACTATTTCCTACAATTGCCAGAAAATAGTTATTTATAAGCTAGATGTTTTTTTTTTGCAATTTGCATTTTGCATTTTTTACTGCAGGGTATTGATGGGTCCATCTCTTCGTCTTCTCATACTTACAAACATCGGACCAAAGTTAATATACAACTAAATTTTTCTGGATGAAATCATACCAGTTAAAAAATACAAAATTCATTCGTTTCCTTTGCTTCTTTTTACCACGCTTTTATTTGCTTCACTTGTATGTTTGCTTGTTTGTTTGCTTGCTTGTATGTATGTGACTCTCGTTCGGTCTAAGACCCAGTGGCCCGAAAACCGTAAAATGTCCCTACAATATGGGGAAGGCCCCAGGTTTCATTTGGACATCGACATATTTCGATAAATTTATCGACAACTGAGTTATCGGTCAAAATGTGGTTGCCCGAAAACCTTAAAATTTCCCTACAGTATGGGTATCAAACGAAAGGGGAAGGCCCCAGGTTTCATTTGGACTTCGATATATTTCGATAAATTTATCGATAACTGAGTTATCGGTCAAAATATGATTGCCCATAGACCTAAAAAGTTCCCTACAATATGTGTATCAAACGAAAGGCGACGGCCCCAAGTTTCATTTGGACTTCGATATATTTCGATAAATTTATGGATAACTGAGTTATCGGTCAAAATATGATTGCCAAAAACCTTAACATTTCCCGACAATATGGGCATCAAACGAAAGGGGAAGGCCCCAGGTTTCATTTTGGACATCGACATATTTCGATAAATTTATCGATAACTGAGTTATCGGTCAAAATGTGGTTGCCCGAAAACATTATAATTTCCCTACAATATGGGTATCAAACGAAAGGGGAAGGCCCCAGGTTTCATTTGGACTTCGATATATTTCGATAAATTTATCGATAATAGAGTTATCGGTAAAAATATGATTGCCAAAAAGCCTTAAAATTTCCCTACAATATGGGTGTCAAACGAAAGGGGAAGGCCACAGGTTTCATTTGGACATCGATATATTTCGATAAATGTATCGATAACTGAGATGTCACCGTTTCAAACTTGTAGCTATCATCGGTGACTCGGCTGCCATCACAGGTGCGCCGATTCTTTCTTTGATGACAGCATATACTTCGTCTTGTCCTCATTCACCGCAAGACCCACTTTTTTCGCTTCTTTATCCAGTCCAGAGAAGGCAGCGCTTACTGCGCGGTTGTTAGGGCCAATGATATCATATCATCGGCATACGCCAGCAATTGCACGCTCCTGTAAAAGAGTGTACCATTGCGGTTTAGCTCTGCTGGTCGAATTATCTTCTCCAGCATCAGGTTGAAGAAATCGCACGAAAGGGAGTCGCCATGTCTGAACCCTCGTTTGGTTTCAAATGGATCAGAGAGGTCCTTCCCTATTCTAACGGAGCTGTTGGATCGTCAGGGATTGGGGTATCGGGTTCGACGTCTCCCTCGCCATTTAGCAGTGAGGAGAAGTGCTCCCTCCATAATTTAAGTACACTTTGTACGTCGGTTACCAGGTCGCCATTATTGTCTTTACAGGAGCTTGCCCCGGTCTTAAAACCTTCCGTCATCCGCCGGATCTTTTCATAGAATTTTCGGGCATCATTCCTGTCAGCCAGCATCTCAAGCTCCTCACACTCACGCCTTTCGGCCTCACTTTTCTTTTTTCTGAAAAGGCGTCTCTCTTCTTTCTCTGCCTCACGATATTGTTGCCATACACTGCGGGTTGCGCCCGTTCGCAACGTCTCCTTGTAGGCAGCGTCCTTTTTTTTCGCGGCAGTCTTGCATTCCTCATCGTACCAGTTGTTCTTGCGGGCTCGCTGGAACCCTATAGTGGCCTCAGCGGCGGTACGCAATGAGTGAGAGATATGCTTCCATTGCTCCGTTACATCGTTAGGTCGAGGATTGCCCTCTGCTAGCAGGTGTGAGAGTCGAGTTGTGAAATTATCAGCTGTCTGTGTCATGCGCAGCTTCTCGACGTCAAACTTTCCTTCCGTTACTGTGCGCACTTTCTTCGTTGCACAGAGGCGTGTGCGTATCTTGGCTGCGACAAGATAATGGTCAGAGTCAATATTGGGACCACGCAGTGTACGCACGTCCAGAACGGTGGACCTATGTCTGCCGTCAATCAAGACATGATCAATCTGGTTTCTAGTTCTTTGATCAGGGGACAGCCATGTGGCTTGGTGTATTCGCTTATGCTGGAACCTAGTACTACTGATGACCATATTGCGAGCAGCGGCGAAGTCAATCAACCTAGTGCCGTTGGGGGATGTTATATCGTGGAGACTGAATTTTCCAACTGTGTGACGAAAGACTCCTTCCTTGCCCACCTTGGCATTAAAATCGCCGAGCACGATTTTGATATCATGCTGGGGGCAGCGATCATAAGTCTGTTCAAGTTTATCGTAGAAGGAGTCCTTCTCTGCGTCGTCCGTCTCCTCAGTCGGCGCATAGGCGCAGATAAATGTTATGTTGAAAAACCTCGCCTTGATGCGGATCGCAGCGAGACGCTCGTTCACAGGAGTGAACGCTAATACTTGGCGGCGAAGTCTCTTTGCCACCACGAATCCTACACCACGCGCTTTGCCGCGTGTCTGGCCACTGTAGTATACGTCACAAGGACCGATGGTCGTCTTTCCTTGCCCCGTCCATCGCATTTCCTGCAGGGCGGTGATGTCGGCCTTTGCGCCTACGAAGACATCAACCAGTCGGGCAGCGGTACCGTCCCTTGAAAGGGTCCGGACATTCCCGGTACATGCCCTAATATCCAAATCATTATGCCTTATTCGTTTTGCCGGGTCGTCAACATTAAAGGGGGTTCTCATCCGAGGCTTTAATACATTTTTCATTGGACTAAATTTTTTACGTGGCGGGTCCCAAACCCAGCGCACAACCCGTTTCGGGGTTTTTGGAAAATATTTACACATTTATATAGCGAGCCGCTTGCTTCAAGACAGACGCCCGCTTGCAACCGCACCTCATGGTGAACAGACGCTGCGCAAAAACCTCGGTGAGCCCTTAAACCAAGTATGTCAGAGTGGCCCCACCGGGGCTCCCTCTCTTTCTGCCGCGAGCCTAGGTAGCTCCCGTTGCCCAGAGTGCACGAACGAGGACGCAAGAGTCGGGATTGAGCAAGGTCACTTAGCAACCACACTCCATTACACTCCCAGCAGTATCAGTCCGTCGAAATAACTGACAACAAAGTAGACTACGGGTGTTTGTCTACGTCAAAGTAGAATTTGCTCTAAAATTTGCGTACGTCACGCAACTGACGTATTGGCGGACTGATTCTGTTTCCCGCTTAAATCCACACGATGTGGTTTCTGCGCTTGTTTGCATTGTTTATCCCTACTATAGTTTAGCAACTTATTTTCTTCTTCTTACGAATTTGAGGGGAAGGCACTGGCTGAGTGACTCCAAATGAAATGGAATGAAGGAATAGTGTGAAGCCCAATAAGCCATTTTGTTTGATATCAACCTGAGACGCATTTGAGATGAAACCTTCAACGTCAGTTCACACTTTTTGAAAACTTAATATTAATTAATCAATCAATTAATTTTCGATTTAATGATAAACTACCAGTAGCAGATCAACTTTATTGCTAAATGAGCATTAACTTGAGGTAGGTAGGTAGGTAACTCGTAGAAACCTACTGCTCGTTATGCGAGTGTATGTCAGAACCACCCAGAGTTGTTTATAAATTCCAGGATGCTTGGAATCCTTAATTCGGATACCCTCCCTAGATTTTCCAGAAAAGGGGTCCCAAACACTTTCAGACGTGTTCTGGCTAGAGCCGGGCACTTACACAGGAAGTGCTCAACGGTTTATTTTGTATTAATGTCTTTACGGCTTCTGCAGTGGTCATTATGCGGAATACCCAGCTTTTCCGTATGCGTGCCTATCGTCCAGTGACCCGTGCAGACTGCTACAAGCTTGTAGGTGTCTAGTCTGGACCTGCTTAGGAGACTCCTTGTCCTCCTCACGCTGTAGTTCGGCCAGGTGGCTCTCGATATTGCACAGGCAGTAGTACATTTCCATTTCCGTGCTTCGTTAAAATACTATTTTTGGATGTTCCCCTTGGCCACTGCCAGGGGAACCCCAATTTCGAGTCTAGGTACCTCTTCGTTCTCTACTGATGCGCCCACCCGTGCTAGCTCACAGGGCGGAAAATTAACGTTAAATTTATCAACAAACGAAAAAAACTTTTGATTTCGTTTCGTTTATCAATAAAATTAACGTTATTTGTTCAACGAAAAAATTTTACGTTATTTTTGAAAACAATAAAAAATTATCAGAACAAATTTCTTTTCGTTATTTATCAAAAAAAACAAAAAAAAAACAATTGAATATTTGAATAAATTCAGTATTATTTCGGGTCGCAAAAGAGAGGGCGAAATAGTGCGATAATGCTTTGCTGCTGATATAAGCATAAGGCACGTTCCCGCAGCGATCACAATGCAATTCCTCATCAAAAGAACTCCGGTGGAGTTCGGATCGTGCTATTTCAAAAATTCGTTTGAATTCGGGAATCCACTAACTTTCTGGCAACCTAGGGACATGAAACTTGGCACATACATAGTTTAGGACACGATGACAATACATTTTGCAGAAATCAAAATTACCAGAGCACTTCATGTACAATGACGCATTTATCGTCGAAGAAAGTGCAAAACTACGTAAAGAATATCTTTTATGTTGCTTGTTTTTTTCAGGGTCACCGACGATGTGAGCGGAATCCTCACATAACCCATTTCCATTTCATGTAACGAATAACGAACATGGAACAGAGTTTCCGTAATGGCTTGCTACTCCTTCCTTTTTCAACTAGGTATCTAACCACTGGTAAAACTGACGTATTCAATGATGATGCAAAAAAAGACAGTTAAAATTTCTATGGAACTTTTAACTTAAACATAAATTTACCGGGCTTAAAGCGCAAGTGGCGTAATTCCACCTTTTTTTGAGCGTGACGACATTAAAATCGAGAATTTTGTAGATTTTTTACGGAAACGGGGTACAGCCCTGAGTGTCGACTTCCAATTCCATTTAGTACTTAGTAACTACCAAAACATTTTTTGTATTTCTTAACTTATTATTTTCCGACCGAGCCTAGTGTACATATCAGAGCAAAATGAATTGACGTTAACGAAAAAAAAAAATTTGATAATTTTTGATTTGATCATCACGAAAAAAAAATTTTTCTGATAATTATTGAAACGAAATATTTTTTTGATAATTTTTTTTGATAATTAACAAAACGAAATTATTTCGTTTATATCGTTGTGCAGCCCTGCTAGCTCATCAGCCCACTCATTACCCTCGATCCCGTTATGACCCGGGACCCAGATAATGGATATTTCTTAAACTTCAGCTAAAGTAGCCAACAAATGTTTACATGCATGCACTGCATTACAGCTGGTGTATGGCGATGCGATTGTCTTTATCGCTGCCTGGCTGTCGGTGAAGATAGCCACTTTCCCAGTAATGTTCCTTTGTTCAAGCGATTTGCACGCCTGAACAATCGCAAGAACCTCTGCTTGAAACACACTGCAATATGACGGGAGTCTGAATGCTGCTGAAATATCCAGACCTTCCAAGAATACGTCGGCTCCCACCCCTGAATCCATCTTGGAGCCGTCTGTATAAACTTCAATGTTGATATTTGTTGTAACCCTGCCCCTTTTCCACTCATTACGGCTTGGAAGGACCGTGTTGGCATTGCTATCAAACTTCAGTTTGTGAGGATAATAATCTATTGCGCTATTAACTGGGAGAGTGTTAAGGATACTACTGCGCCCATGCTGAGTATCCTTCCAGTATCCAGACTCAACTTCAAGTATAATTTTTTTTTTCTATAATTAAATATATAAATTATAATATAAATGTCCAAAAGTTTCTACCTTCACAGTTTTTATAAATATGACACCCTCACCAATGCCTAAAATAAATTTTGTCCAAATCGTGGTACATTGTTCTAAAGTTTGACCCTAATTATTTACCAAGCGTTTCAGAATATATTTTTCTGTGCTTATCATATATTTAATACGAAAACATCACAGTACAGATATATTCATTACGAGCGAGGCAGGCATATATTTTTGTTTACAAAAATAATTCAAAAAATCATGAGCGTTTCAAAGAAAAAAAAACACTAACGCGACAAATTAAAATTTAATTTTTTATAAAATTTTAAAAGTAAAAAAAGGAACTATAAAAAGTGCCTGGGTCACATAGCTTAGATCGCTGTGGATCTAGCTTATTAACAGAATGAAGTCCGTTGTCTGTTTCAAGATCGGTTAAGCCATTATGGAGATAGTAGCAAATATTCGAATACACAAAAATAGCTCATTGAAAGTTATTAGCTTAACACACAATTAAGAGCCACGTTAGGGTCAAATCAGTCTTTACGTATACTTAACTTAACTTAACTTAAGGCCTACCTGCAATACGAGAAATCTGTATAAATTGTTATTTAAAACGTAAACTAACGAAAATATTGGAAACTTTTGGTTTAAGTTAAGTTAGGTTAAGTATACTGATTGGATTCTAATACCTAAGACAGACATATGGTGTCTGTACCACAATGATACTACAATGAAAGCTCAGGAAACCATGTAATAGTGACACACATTTGGTTTTCTATGACGTTGGCACTTATCAGCTGATTAAACAAAATAAAAAACAAAGTTAAAAATAAAATAAAAGAAAAATGAACTCAATCGCTTTTGTAACTGAAAACGAAACTGCGTGCTTCTTTGCATATATGTATATGGCTATTTTTATGTGCTCCACGCAGCTCATGGCTAAATTGAGCCCACACTGCAATTATTTTTATACCTTTCATGAACATGAAATGGTATTATAACTTTGGTCCGATGTTTGTAAATATGAGAAGAAGAAGAGATAGACCCATCAATAAGTATACCGAAATGATCAGGATGACGAGATGAGTTGATTTAGCCATGTCCGTCTGTCCGTCTGTCCGTCTGTCTGTCTGTCTGTCTGTCTGTCTGTTTGAACGCAAACTAGTCCCTCAGTTTTTGAGATATTTGGCTGAAATTTGGTATGCGGCCACCATTTTCCAATAGAGGAATCATTTGTCGGAACCAGCAAGATCGGACCAATATAACATATAGCTCCCATACAACCGATTATTCCGATAAACGGATTTTGGGCTATAACTCCTGTAATTAAACACGAAGGAATGTGAAATTTTATAAGTGTTGCTATTTTTATATGTGAAATATCGATGCTGAAAATCATAGAGATGGAATAAATATTTCACATAGCTCCCATACAATCGATTTTTCCGATAAACGGATTTTGGGCTATAACTCCTGTAATTAAACACGTAGGAACGTGAAATTTTGTGAGTATTGCTATTTTTATATGTGAAATATCGATGTGGAAACTCATAGAGATGGGATAAATATTTCACATAGCTCCCATACAATCGATTATTCCGATAAACGGATTTTGGGATATAACTCCTGTAATTAAAGACGTAGGAACGTGAAATTTTGGACGTATTGCTATTTTTATATGTGAAATATCGATGTTGAAAATCATCGAGATTGGATAAATATTTCACATAGCCCCCATACAATCGATTGTTCCGATAAACGGATTTTGGTAGATAACTCCTGTAATTATATAGGTAGGAACGTGAAATTTTGGAAGTATCGCTATTTTTATATGCGAAATATCGATGTTGAAAATCATTGAGATGGCATAAATATTTCACATAGCTCCCATACAATCGATTATTCCGATAAGCGGATTTTGGGCTATAAGTCCTGTAATTAAACACATAGGAACGCGAAATTTTGGAGGCATCGCTATTTTTATATGTAAAATATCGATGTTGAAAATCGTTGAAATGGGATAAATATTTCACATAGCCCCCATACAATCGATTGTTCCGATAAACGGATTTTGGTAGATAACTCCTGTAATTATATCGGTAGGAACGTGAAATTTCGTAAATGTTGCTATTTTAGAATGTGGAATGTCGATGTTAAAAATCAATGAGATTGGACCAATATAACACATCGTCCCCATATAATCGATAGCTCCGATAATTTCGGTACGAGCTAAAGTTAAATTCACACAGGCTGTACTGGGGATCAAACAGTGAAAATCGTGACGCTTCTTCATGAAAGGTATTTAGCCTTCGTCCGAAGACAGCTTTCCTTACTTGTTTTAATTGAGTCCTTTCCACATGGTTTCCATATTATATTATTATATGTACCATATATCTGTCCGAGGTATAAGACGAAAAACTATAGATGCCTTACCATTATACTTGTGACAAGTCTCAACATATTTTCAAAAAAAAAATGTATTTGGTTTCAATACATTTGGACCGCTATCAATGAAATCCGCTACTTCATTGCTTTGACAATTTTTTCGTTTATGAATATACACGTACACAATACATTGACAAAAACGGTACTAGCTTGCCTCGAATTGATTTCGTAATTATTACACATTGAGAAGATACGTTGCTGCCAATATAGAAGTATTACATATATGGTGCTTATGGGGAATATACTCTGCGTGTGAATTAGTGTGTTTTTTGCGATCAGCTGTGAGTTGCGCTACTATATAAGGTATACAATGCTTGTTTGAAAGCGACTGAAATGATTTTTCATCCCTAAAATCTAAACAAAGAAACGTTGTTCTTTGGCCCATGAGAGTGAATGCAACAGCGATTGTCATCGTGTCTGCTATCTTACAAACAAACATTCACACTCGTTTATTAATTGCGAGAATACGACGTCGTTGTCTGCAAGCACACATGAGGAGCTTCAAACCAAAACGCAATAAGTTACACTTAAAAAGCTCGTAGACAAATGAGAAAATATGATTACACATAAAAACTTCGTAGATAAATGAGAAAATATGATTAAAGGGAAATGAATAGATATTTCCAAAAAAACATTTAAGACATTATACCAGTTGTAGTGGTGACCAGAATATTTTTTTTTTTATAAAATTCAGATTAAATTTTATTTTATCAAAAATTGTATCAGTTACATTAATAATATTTTCAGAATGAAAATTTTTGAAATTAGAAATTTCAAAATTGAAATATAAAAATTTATAAAATTGATTTCAACAAACTACAAAGTGAAAACTTAGAAGTATTAAATATTAAAAATAAAAATAACTAACCCTACAATACTCCCCCTTCCGGAGATTTAACATTAAATAAGTTAAATGTTACTTTCTTTTTGTGTTTTGTTTTAGGTAATGTGTCCTTTGTGTCTGTTGTTTCAATAATTGCTGGTTTCACTGTGTCAATTGGAATAACTTTAATAGTATCATTGATTTCTTATTTAAAATAGTTTTTATCTTTTTCAACAATTTTGTTTGGCTGTTGTAATGAGTGTTTATTAATAACTTTAACAAATGCATATTTACACGTTTGAAGATCTTTAGGAACATAAATTCCTGTATCACAATTTTTATGATGACTTAAATTTGATTTAATATTTCAAAAATGTTCACGTAAATTACTTAAAATCTCAGCTGATGAACTATTATCAGTTGTTGGAACAACAAGCTCTCCTGGTAAACGTAAATTTTGGCCGAAAACCATTTCAGCAGGTGTAGCTGATAAATCTTCTTTGTAAATAGATCGCAACCCAAGTAGTATAACAGGTAAGCTTTATTTTGGCTTTACCTCAAACTTTGACTTTGGCAGAAAAGTTTAGTGTAGGTATTTAAACGAAGCATGGCAAATTGGAGACCTCAAAGTTGAAGCAAGTTTCAAATTTGGCAAACTCTCAAATTTTGCTTGCTTTGCTTGCTTTGACAATCAGATGCTGATGAGTTTGCTTTAATTAAAGAATAAAAAGCTGGAGAAAATAATAATTAATTCATTTATTCTCTATTAAATTAATAAATTAACCAAAACACTCTGAATGCAAGGAAATAAATAACGAAAACAAATGTATAAAAGAGAAGCGTCAAGGCGTTCATTGTAGCATACCTCTGAAGTTCGACGCAAAGTTTTGAGGTAGCAAATGTCAGGCGAGGTTAACAAAGCTTTATGTATTCGACCCTTAACTCGTCATACCAGTTATTTGATCCATTTCTAGCCATTATAGTCGCTTTAAGCTGTCTATGAAATCTTTCAACCATACCATTTCCTTGAGGGTGATAGGCAGAAGTGGTTATATGATGACTACCAAGTAATTTAGTTAACTTTGAAAATAATTTTGATGTGAATTGGCCACCTTGATCTGTAGTAACTTGCAATGGAACTCCAAAACGAGAAATGTATTCCCTGAAAAATTGGTTTGCAATTGTTGTTGCTGAAATATCTTTTAGAGCATAAGCTTCTGACCAACGAGTAAATCTATCAATTAGTGTTAAAATATACAGATGTCCTTTTGAAATAGGTAAAGGTCCAACTATGTCCAAATGTATATGTTCAAATCTGTTCTTGAGAACGGGAATTTTGCTTATAGGAGATTTTGTGTGACGGTAAACTTTGGATTTTTGACAATTGAGACATTATTTTGACCAAGTATTAATATCTTTATTCATATTAGGCCAATAATATTTTTTAACTATAAGTCTCCGTGTAGCTCTTGTTCCAGGATGGGCAATTCCATGCAAAGTGTCAAACACAGTCTTTCGTAACGGTACAAATGGTCTAGGTGTATCTCCAGAAATTTCACACCAAATATTAAAATTTAATAAAGGAATTTTAATTAACATTAAATTTTGAAATTGTGTTTCAGATATAATAAGTTCATTTAAATCACTGTCTTTTTGAGGTTCCCTTTGTAAAATTTTAAAATTAAGTTCTGTATTATAAATTGCATTAACCTCAAAAGCTCTAGATAGTGTATCTGCAACAACATTGGATTCTCCTTTAATGTATTGTATGTCATCTGTGAATTGTGCTATGAATTCTAAATGCCTTGTTTGTCTGGGGCTCCGTTCTGTTTTTGAATTTAAGGCGGTAGTTAAAGGTTTGTGGTCCGTAAAAACGGTAAATTGCCGTCCCTCTAAGAGATATCGAAAATGCTTTATGTTTAAATAAATTGCCAATAATTCCCTATCAAAAGCACTGTACTTCATTTCGGTCGGACTAAGTTTTTTGGAAAAGAATGCTAAAGGTTCAATTTTGTTATTTTAATATTGTTGTATAACACCATCGATAGCTATGTTTGATGCATCTACCGTTAAAGATAATTTGGCATCTTTGTTAAAATGATTTAACAATACCGTAGATGCAAACTTATCTTTAATGCATTGAAAAAATTCACTCGATATATCATCCCATACTAAATTTTTGTCACGTTTTTTGTTTGTTCTATTAATTATATCATAAATTTTGCTCGTAAGTTCTACTAATTTCGGAATATATCTATGGTAATAGTTCACCATACCTATAAATTTCTGTGCTTGTTTAACTGACTTCGGACGTTCAAAATTGCGAATCGCTGTTACCTTTTCATCAGCAGGTCGAATACCTGTACCGGAAATATTATGTCCTAAAAAGTCTATACTTGTTACACCAAAAGTACATTTACTTGGTTTAATGTTTAAACCGTACTCTGAAAGGCGTTTGAAAAGTATACGCAAATCTTTTAAATGTTGTTGTTCGTCTTTACTTGCAATAAGTAAGTCGTCAATATAAGAATATACAAAATTTAAGTCACCTACTACTTCGTTAATGAATCTTTGAAAAGTTTGTGCAGAATTTCTAAGTCCGAAAGGCATTCTCATGAATTCAAACATACCGAAAGGAGTTGTAATGGCAGTTTTATAAATATCCTCTTCAGCCATAGGAATTTGATGATATGCTCTAACTAAATCTAATTTTGAAAATATGTTTTTATTGCGAAGATTCATGTTGAAATCTTGTATGTGTGGTAAGGGATAACGATCTGGAATTGTTACAATATTTAATCTTCGAAAATCACCGCATGGTTTAACTCTTTTTTTGGTACTAAGTGAAGTGGAGATGCTACTGAAGAATTTGAAGGCCGACAAATGCCTGTTTTAACTAAAAAATCAAACTCTGCTTTAGCGACTTTGTATTTTATCGGATCTAAGCGCCTGGGCCTAGAAAATGGAAGACTACTTTCCGTTATAAGTCGATGTACAGTTGTATGTTTAACGGGTTTCGTATAATCTGGTTCCTCAAGAAGTGATGGAAACTCTTTTAACAATTTCGTATATTTGTTGTCAACAGCGAAAAGTTTTGGTAAAGAAATATCACAAAAATATGAAATGGTATTGACTGAAAGCTTCGTTAATGGATCTACTAAACGCTTATGTTTTATATCGATAAGGAGACCATATTTACATAGAAAATCAGCCCCTATTATTGGCTTGGCTATATCAGCTATCAAAAATGTAAAGGGAAATTCACGTCTTAAACCTAAATTTACGTTTAAGAGCCTTTTCCCAAAAGTGGAAATTGTTGAACCGTTCGCTGCCGTGAGAATAATATCCCAACGTTTTGTGTGAGGAAATTTAGACGAAGGTAATTCAGAAATTTCTGCTCCACTATCAATTAAAAAATTTAATTTTTTTTTCTCTATCAAAAATAAATAAACGACGTATTGAAAATTCTAAATTTTCGTTGTTCGTGGTAGCAATCGCGGTTGAATTAATCAATTTTGAATTAAAGAACAAGGTTGCTCACACTTTCGAGCATTACTTCCAAATTTAAAGTGAAATCTACACATAAAATTTGGTCTATTTCGCGAGTTCGATCTACGTATAAATGCATTTCTAAAATTGTTTAATGAGTTAGATTGCGACCTAGATTGATTTCGATAAATTTCTTTTTTAGTTTCCGATAGTTCCAAGGAAAACTTTTGAATATTTTCGCACATCATAGAAAGAGATTTTGCTAAATTTACAACAGAATTTCGAGTATCTGTATCAGAAGTATTATCAACTGAAAATACATTTGCACTTGAATCGTTGTTATTAAAGGTTAATGTTTGTGTATTATATTGTGGAAGATTGTACATATTTGTAGAAAAATTAGGAATCAAATAGAAATGAAAAAAAAAATAAAAAATTTTTTTGTTTTAAATATATATCTTCGGAAGAGGTGTTTACAAAGAAGATTTACAAGTATTAAAATTAAAGAAAATTGTATTTGTTTTTGTATGCAATTATTTCGTTATAAATTTTTAATATATATACATACATATGTACAAATACATATATTTATATAAAATTAAAAATTAATTCTTGATACAGCTCACCATTTTCAAAATTATTGTTTGTATATCTAACTTCTATTGTTGTTGTTTGTATTATACCGTATGTTGATATTGTTGATGATCTTATTGTTGATTTTAAGTTGATTGCTTTTATATAAATTGTGCTTTTTAGCACGTATTCTTTATTGAGTTCTTTCTAAAACTGAAACTTAATAATTACCCTAACTGTCCACCTAACCCACGACGTTGGATAACGCTGCTGCTGCTCTGCTGGCGGTTAGCGACGTTGACACAACCGTTGCGCTAACGATGTTTACTTGCTGCTTTTGCTGATGCAGCTAAACATGGTGAAGAGAATTGTGGCACTTGTGATGTTGTCATAGCGCAATGACCAGACGATAGCAATAGCTATTGTTTCGCTGACACAGTGAAGTGTGCCAACAACGATATGCGATCATACCGTGTGATCGCATTTCTGCTGATCCAGCTAGTTGCATGAGGTGGCGTGCTGTCGTAATTTGGCTGAATGTGATTGACCTAGGCGAAGGCTAGAAAGACAACTGTGCCATTTGGTTAATGACATTTGTGGGAAGAAACTTGTGATAACTCTTCCCCTTCTAAGTTAGGGACGTCCGCGGACCTTATGGCGGCATTTTCAATAACGGCTTTGATGGATTTGGCTAAGGACGTTTTCTTTCTGTTCGCTGCTGCTCGCTGAAATGCGTATGCGAGCATTCCTATAATGAGTAGGGCTCCCAAAGCGGCGAAACTTACCAGGTTATTGCGTTTGACGCTTTGCTGCAGATGTTTAATATGCTGAAGGTTTTGCCGATTTACGTGGTGAAGGTAAGGAGCGCTCAGAATTTCTATGTGCTGTGTCAAGTTGAAAGGCGCCGTGGAATTTTCGTTATAAAATAGGGTGCCGTTAACTCTTACCATTTTCTCGAAGGCCACCAGGTAAGTTCCATTTACTGTAATGGAGCCTCGTCATTTTCTTCTATGACCGCCGTTTGGTCGTTAATAACAATCACACCGTCACCTATCGATGTGATAGGAGCGAGATTGTTGTATGTTGTACCACAGTTGGCCGTGTTGCGTGTGATTAGCTGTAGAGCGCACGAAGTTGCTAATGATGTTAGGCAGAATGTTGGGGTTGTGTTACTACAATTTCTAACCGCTACAGTTTGGTTGTCGCATGTAGCTAAGATGGGTTCCTGCAAATGTAGAATTTGGTGGTCGTGGGCTACTGGAAAAATTCGTATTTTCTTGCATCTAAATCTAGGTATAGGATATTTCATTAAAAAGTATATTACGTTATTGTATTGGACTATTTTAATCTTAACTAAAGGTATGATATCGGCTATCGTGAGGTTTGTGAAGTGCTGCATTTTGATTATTGAGTTTATCTCCGCATTATCCAGAAGAATAGGATCGAGCGTTCCAATTTTTGCGAAAGTAATGGAGGTGAGCAAGTTATTTAATTCTGTTATCATTGCCCTATTTCTGGCCATAAGAATGTCGTAGAGATAACCTGTGTCTATTTCTCTTTGTTTTGCTTGTTTTAGGATCTTATTCACTGTGATAGTAAGGCTATTAATTTCTTTTTGTACTTCCGTATTAATAATGAACTACCTGTCCTGTGAGTCGATTAATTGTTCCTCTGTGCTACTCAGTCTGTCGAAATCGTCGTGGTCAGGAGTGCCAGTAATATATTTTAATAATGTCCCGAGGGCGTTTAAACTTCTCGTCTGCCTATGGTGAGTATTTATCAATTGTAGAAGTCTGTCTATTTGGCCTATGTCTACGTGCAATATTTTCTTCATGTGCGATTGGGGGAAATGATCTGTCGCGTTAAACGTTTCGTCTCGTAGTAGTTCGTAGAGAGTTAAGTTGGTGATATGCTTGATGTGTCCGAAATTTTCCCAGATTATAATATCTCCGTCTACCACTGGGATGCACCTTGCGTTAGTGTAGTCCATTATCCGTCCCGTTGACAACGATGCCGATAACAATGTGAGAAATACCAGGGAAACCCTAAAAATAAAAATGTAATAATGTATGAATGGACCTATTGTATTTGATTGTGGCCAAAAGAATAATTTCTTCAATGTCATCCATATTTGTATCAAGTTTGAGGCATCGCGATATTTCTATCAATGTGCTATGGAATCGCTCCACCTGGCCATTTGATGTACTGTGAAGGGGTGGGGCATTCGCAATGTCAATATTAAAATGATTCTTGAGCATGGATTTGATACTATTAGAATTTAGTGACTTTTCATTGTCACAGTAAATAGTTTTTGTACCTGAAAATATGTTGATTAGCTGAAGAAGCTGTGGCTTTACGTCTACTATTGTCCTGGACTTTAAGGACTGTACTATAGCAAACTTTGAAAACTTGTCAATGCAAGTTAAGAAATACTTGGATCCCGTTGAAAATATGTCGATGTGGAGGATCTCTCCACAATATGTAGGAATGGGCGTCTGAGCAATAAGTTGCTTTTTAGGATGGCGATCATACTTCGCCCGAGAGCATGTGTGGCAGTTATAGGCAAATTGTCTCTCCATTTTGGGGAAAAAATAGTCTTCCAATATTTGCTTATCGTTCTCCTGGGGCACTCGATGGGCCCGATTATATTCGGCAGCGATAATTTCTTGCTGCTCGTTCGGGTCTGTTATGTCGATGACAAATTTTTCCGTATGTCTAAATTTGACTGTTGGAAAAATTTCAACCAGTTTGTCCTGAAATTGTGCTAGTGTGTGTAAGTCGCAGTATATTGCGTTAACAACATCCACTTTTACCGCTTCTTGTAGGAGGCTTATTAAATCCTCTTTACTCTTGAACGAGATTAGATGTCTAGTTTTTTTCCAAAAATTATAAACGTTCTTTTCCCTTGTTCTATGCCTTCCTCTACTAGTATCTGATTACGAAAGCAGTTCACTGGTTTATGAGTTCTCTCAATCGTGTTGGTTGACGAAACTTCGCTATGAATTGTTTCAGTACTCATGTTATCCAGGGCGTTCATATGTTGCCTAGACAACGCATCTGCGACTACATTCTCTTTACCGGGTTTGTAAATTAGTTTCGCGTTACATTCATCTATGAAGGCTTTCCATCTTTTATATTTTGAATTAGGGTTTCTGTCTGAAACCGCAAAAGTGAGCGGTTGGTGATCTGTATGAACCTTAAGATCTGCTAAGCCGTACAGGTAGTTTCTAAGGGTTTTAAGTGCCCAAACGATGGCCAACAGCTCTCTTTCGTTTGTGGCAAAATGTTCCTCACTACTGGTCAAAGTACGGGGTATCATTGTTATAGGTTTTCCTTCTTGTGACAGGACAGCACCTATTGCGTGCGACGATGCATCCGTGGTTAAATCAAACGATTTATTAAAATCAGGGTAGGTTAGTGTCACCTCTTCTGATGCTAGTATTTCCTTTAAGGTAGTGAAGGCTTTTTTCTGTTCATCAGTCAAATCAATTTCGATTTTTTTCGACTGTGACGCAGTAACTCGGCCATATTCACCCCTCATTATATTTGAAAGTGGCTTCGCTATTTTAGCGAAATCCCTAATGAAACAGCGGTAGTACCCCGCTAAACCCAAAAATGATCTTAGCCCCCTCAGAGTAGTGGGCTCCTGAAAATTCCTGATGGCATCCACTTTATCCGGGCACGTCTTGATTCCGCCCTGTGAAACTAAAAAACCCAGGAATTCTACTTCGGTTCTGAAAAATTTTGATTTTTCCGCCGGCACTCTCATGTTGGCTTCAAATAAACTTCTCAAAATCACTTCCACATCATCTAGATGTTGTTCTTCGTTTTGGGAAAATATAATGACATCATCCATATAGACGAAGCATTTTCTTCCTATGTGTTCTCTCAACACATCGTCTATTGCCCTCTGGAAAATGCTGGGAGCATTCTTTAGACCGAATGGCAATCTACAAAATTCATACTTTCCATTTTTTACGGAAAATGCTGTTTTTTCTCTGTCCCGTTCCAGCAGGTTGATCTGATGGAAACCAGATTTCAAATCAAGGGTAGTAAAAAATTTACTTCCACCTAGATTTGATAAAATTCCCGTGAAATCCGGGATTGGATATTTATCGCTGATGGTTTTTTCGTTGAGCTTTCGAAAATCTATAACCATCCGCTTTTTTTCCTGCCCAGTTTCGTCAAGGCCTTTCTTTTTTACCACCCATATGGGATTATTATATGGTGACCTGGATGGGCGAATGATGCCGTTTGCTAGCAGTTCTTGAATTTCTTTGTTCACGAAACCGAGACGCCCAATGGGTAAGGGTATAGCCTTGAATACACGGGGTCTTCGTTTGTAGTGCGAATCATTGCTACTACGTTTGTGTTGTATGGTAGTGCTTCGTTGGGGTCTGCAAAAACCCCATTTATGCTACCAATCATTTTCGAGAATGCTTCTTCTAGATTTTGTGGGACGTTTTCTGCCTGCAGTCGCAAGTGACTAACATCCTCGCTAGATACAAATAGTATAATCTCCTTACCAAAATCATGTGTTATTGTGTTTGTTTTTAAATTAATAGACGCGTGTACCTTGTTCAATAAGTCAAGGCCAATTACACCGTCAAATGAAGTAAGATTAGGTAATAGAAAAAATTCTGCTATTGTCCCAAAAATTTTAATCTTGCATTTATGTTTGAAGGGGGTAACCCCATGAATAGACTTTACTAAAAATGAGTTTTCTACTGGTTTTATTCCTTTCAGCCCTGTAAGGGTCCTGATATAGCTCCTTGACGCCCCCGTGTCAACAAGGAGCTTGACTTCCTTTCCTCCTATTGACCTTGAAATCCAAGGAAGGAGGGACTTTGCCCTAAAAAATTAACCTCATCGGCTTCGATGTTGTCGGCTGCCTGCTCGGCTTTGTTATTGTATGTTTCTTCATTTTGCGACTCCCGCTCGTCGGTAAGATGGTTTACGCGCTGTATTTTGGGTCCTGTGTACCGCCCTGAGTTCGCTACACGTTTTTGCCCGTTCCCTTGCGGTCTACCGCATTGTTCGTGGTTGGGATTACTTGCTTGGTTTTTAAATTGGGATATGGAGGGATCTACTTCCATAGGCTCAATGCGCCTTTGGCCAGAATAATTACTACTGGTAAATGGTTTTTGGGCATTTCCATAATTCTGTGGACGACTGGCCTGTTTATTTTGTTTGCTTACTCAAAATTGCGGGTTTTTATGACCCACACCGTGATCATAGTTAGGTGTCTTTTGATTGGCCAGATTTTGATTTCCGCCAGGCTTTTCTTGAAATCTGTTCGCGAAATTCATTGCGAAAGCGTAACGCTCATTGTTGGCATCTACTTCTTGTGCCAAAGCCAGGGCGGATGGGAGGTCGGATGGCCTAGATGCGAATAAGATATCACATAGTGGTTTCCTTAAACCTGATATAAATACTCTGAGTGCATCGGCCCTATATTTCTCATTTATAGTGTCTGCAATACCACTCTCATAAGACATAATTGTCTTATTTGCTAACAAAGTTAGCTTCTTTTCTACCTCATCGTAGAATTCTAGGCATGTCGTTGATCCCTGTCTCAGGGTGGACAATTCCTGCTCGATTAAGTATATCGGCCGTGTGTCCGCGTAAGTAAAGACAAGTCTGGAGATTATAGCGCTAAAGTTAAGCAGTGTGTTAAAAGAAGAAAGTACTGCGTCGGCAGGACCTCTCACTTTGTTTCTAATAATAGTAACGGCTTGATAGTGGCGTTCACTGCCATCGTATCTCCTAAGTAATTCATAGGCATTGTGTGCGGCTTCCCGCCAGGATACGTACGTGCCTTGGTGGCCAAAAAATTCCGGAAGAGACTTTATCGCGTCTAGCGTAATGTCGCAGGTAGTAAGGGGGTTGATTGTTACCCTACTATATTTTTCTACCTTAGGTTTGTTTATTGTTACTTGATTCTGTAAAGCAAGAAGCCTTCTGTCAAACTCGGTTTTCTGTTCGGCTAAAGCTCTCCTGACCTCTGCTTTTACTATCTCGCTAACTTGTTCTGTATTCATTGTATTTTGTCTGTTTGCTGCTAAATTTAAATTCTTAAAGAGGTCCTCCAACACCTCGGTCATTTAACATTCAAAGATTTTCTTAAAAAATTTCACAAAGGACACAGGTTTATTTAGCACCTATTTTTTATTAATTTTTTTTTTTTTAATTTCGGTTTTGCACTTTCACTAATTCTTTTAGAGCATTTCACTTACCTCTTCATACTTATGTGTTATCCTAGCCTACGTTAATTCTTGATTTTCCTCTTTGGGTTGTAACGATTCTTGTTTCTACTCCTTCCGGTATTGCTTGCTTCAAATTCTTCTAACTGATTGCGGTTATTATCATTAACTTCATATTTCACCAGGATGCCTGTTTCAAATCCTTCTAGCTGTTTGCGGTTATTATCATTAACTTCGTATTCGCCAGGATGCTTGTTTCAAATCCTTCTAACTGTTTGTAGTTATTATAATTAACTTCGTATTCACCAGGATGCTTGTTTCAAATCCTTCTAGCTGTTTGCGGTTATTATCATTAACTTCGTATTCGCCAGGATGCTTGTTTCAAATCCTTCTAACTTGTTTGTGGTTATAATTTGTGCCTTAGGATCAAAAATGATTAGTGTTTTCCAGCCCCACGTTGGGCGCCAATTGTGCTTTTTAGCACGTATTCTTTATTGAGTTCTTTCTAAAACTGAAACTTAATAATTACCGTAACTGTCCACCTAACCCACGACGTTGGATAACGCTGCTGCTGCTCTGCTGGCGGTTAGCGACGTTGACACAACCGTTGCGCTAACGATGTTTACTTGCTGCTGTTGCAATAGCTGCTTTTGCTGATGCAGCTAAACATTATGAAGATAATTGTGGCACTTGTGATGTTGTCATAGCGCAATGACCACAAACGATAGCAATAGCTATTGTTTCGCTGACACAGCGAAGTGTGCCAACAACGATATGCGATCATACCGTGTGATCGCATTTCTGCTGATCCAGCTAGTTGCATGAGGTGGCGTGCTGTCGTAATTTGGCTGAATGTGATTGACCTAGGCGAAGACTAGGAAGACAACTGTGCCATTTGGTTAATGACATTTGTGGGAAGAAACTTGTGATAACTTATATAGTCACTTCGCAGAAAATTTTTATTTTTGATATTCTGCTTTTAATTTCTTGTATTAATTCTTTGTTGATTTCTGTCTTCACTATTTTAATTCTCGATATTAGTTTCCTTTTTTGGTTTATCCGATTATGATACTTGAAGCTTAACTTTTAGTTGTAATCCAGCAAAATCTAATTTCATTTTAGTGTTGCCAAATTCACTTAGAAAATGTTTAAGACGCAATTTTGTATAGGAGTATTTTTCTTTTATTAAATTATTCCGATTTATGTACGTTTTTAGATGACTTAATTTTGAATAATTTTTTATTAAATAACACAATTATATATATATATCACTAAATCGGTAACTGGCAGGATCGCCAATTGTAGTGGTGACCAGAATATTTTTTTTTTATAAAATTCAGATTAAATTTTATTTTATCAAAAATTGTATCAGTTACATTAATAATATTTTCAGAATGAAAATTTTTGAAATTAGAAATTTCAAAATTGAAATATAAAAATTTATAAAATTGATTTCAACAAACTACAAAATGAAAACTTAGAAGTATTAAATATTAAAAATAAAAATAACTAACCCTACACCAGTTATATAAAAACAAACATATGCCCAAAAAATTACATTTATCGAATAACTAGATTTAAAGTTAAAGCAGAAAGTTTTTTGGATTTATTTCGTTTTGGTGTGAAAATTTATATTTATTGGGTTTTGGTTTTATTTGCTACTGAAGTTATTGCGTTTTGGTTTGAACGTTTTTGAATAATCAGAGAATGGGGTTTGTGGAGCCATTTTGATATCGATATATTCCATTTCTGATTAGTCCCAGACCATAATACAAGTTTGAAAGCAATTTATCATAGTTCCTATCATTCGCCATTGGATAGGAAAATACCACAAAATAATGTTATTGTAAGTAATTTATTCGACAAACAAGATGCTACCTTTGTCTAATTCAGTTTACCAAAAATGCTTTCATTCGTGTAGACTTTACTTTATACTAAGTAATGATAATGCAAAAAATTCGCAATATTTGCAAAAACGAAAAAATGAGAATACCCTCATAATCTACGGGCAAAAAAAGAGATTACGTGTTTCAGCTTTTTTATGTGTCAATTCAAAATAAAAAACATTCTATATATGTATAGTTTAGTTTTCACTTTAGTATATATAAAAATCGTATAGAGCTATTGCGTTTTGTTGTGAATCGTATTTTTAAGGGCAATACAGAATGGCTAAATTGGCAGTTTTTTACAAATAAAATATGTTGTTACATAGATTTCAGAAGGGGAAGTCGAGTCCCATCAATATCCCAAAAAAAAATTAGGTGGTAATTTATTGCGTTTTGGTTTGAAGCTCCTCACATATACATATGTATATGCAAAACCGTCTTTCAGGACAGGATTGCCATTTTTTGGGGAAATGTTTGTTCTAAAATGTCGTTCGCTGCCTAATTTTTATGTATGCGTGGTACCCCAAAATCTTGCCTCTTCAAAATTCAAAGTCTTTGGTTGGGAAAAATCGTGCGGTTGGCTAGCGCACACAACGTTTCAATAGAAGTACAATATGATAAAATAAGGAATTTAATTAAATATTATTTATTTTTGTGCATGTTTGTAAAAAGTGGCTAAGCATTTGTTCTCGTACATTGCGTGCGTAAACCCACACGATGTGGTTTCTGCGCTTGTTTCAAAAAAAAAAACTAATGGCGGTGATATACCAACAGGTTATCATAACCTCTAACGAGATTTTTAGCCGAGCTTCTCTTTCCAACTTGTGGTGTGTTGCTTTTGTGTTTTTCCCACAAGTTGGCGGGACGTACAGTTTTTTTCCGACTCCGAACGGCGCTTGCAAAGCAAATGCATTTTTTGCTGAGAAGCTTCTCATGGCAGAAATACACGCGGAGAGTTTTCCAAACTACTGCCGAGGGGCGACCCCGTTTAGAATAATTCTTTTTCTAAATAATTTTTGATGTTACTTTTGCCGGGCATCGAATCGCCACGACTTGGTGTAGAAGGCACTTAACCGCTACACAACGGCGGCCGCTTGTTTGAAAGCGACTGAAATTATTTTTCATCCCCAAAATCTAAACAAAGAAGTGAAGTTCTTTTGCCCATGAGAGTGAATGCAATAGCGATTGTCATCGTGTCTGCTAGCTTTAACTTTTGAGTAATTTTAGAACAAGGCAAATTCATTATGAATTCGCCTTGTTTTAGAGGAAGAAATCTAATAAAATATGAAATAATTGAGCGCCTATGCATATAACTTAAAAAATTAGCTAAAATTACTCCATTTATTTTTATTTCCGTTGCATAACATCCGTTGCATTGTCATCCATATTCTCAAATTTTACTCTCAATGAAAAACTTCATATCGAAGCCTAAGAAGTTAACTCAAAAAAAAAATTTTTTTGCGATCGCCTTCAAAATATCTTTAATCCTAGGGGTGGACTGGAAAAAAGTTTTTTTGTCAATCCACCCTAGTGTACACCAAGACCCAAATTCGGTTGATTCCTAAGGTCGCTTACCACTTCTGGAAAATAGTTACAAAGGAGAAGTTGCAGCGTTTCATCCCCAGTATTTATCCATGAATTCCCGTTTACATTGCTCGATTTTTCATTCAATTTCATGTTGATTCTGAAAATTGACTCCTGTCAAAGGGTCTTGCAAAATTTCTTGCAACAAAGTTGGTAGCCAGCCAACTTTTGATCAACTCAACATTCAACTTTTCTAACTTTGTTTACGAACTTACATTCGTGAATTTTTGTGAGATTTTGTTGATAAATTTTGTAATAAATTAAATAATTATAAATGAACTTTTTTCTTTTTTACGCGATTTTTACACAAGAGCAGAGCAAACCCTGTGCGTTCATACCATCCAACCAGTCAAGTTCGTAAGGTGCTCCGTTAGGAGTTCGAAAGAGCTATTCGCTCCTTTTGGAAGCATTGCATTGCCTAGAAAAGGTTGCCCGATATTTGTTTATCTGCTGGACAAGGCCTCTGTTTCCGTTGTTGTCATTGTAACAAAGCCTAGTCCTGCCCAGAAGTAACACTTTTGTCCTTAATTGTCATACAAAGAAACGAGCAGTTACAATAGGGTTGGATAAAAGTGAAATTAACTTAAGAAGAGTAAGCTCCAAGGAGCAGTCGAATAAGTGATTAGTGCCGTGAGGGGAAGTGGCGAATACCGGGGAAACTTTTGGAACCTTTGGACTCAGTCTGGATAAGTAGTTTCATTTTTACTACCAGGGGTAGGTAACATGGCCTAGAAAGTTTCACTGGTGATAAATCGCTACGAAAGTCTGGACGTACCGCAAGGAAGTACCGGAGCCTAGCGGATTGATTTCGCCCAGGAACTGTTAATTTGACAACTTTTGCCAAAACCTTGGGTACAGTTTTTGTCGTTACAATAACAACAACAGGGGTTTTTGCGGCTTCCCTGCAAAAATCGAGAGTACTGTATTTCCTATCCAAAGAGTACTCCAATTGGAGCATCAGAGTACTCCAAATGTAATCCTTTTTCATATAAAAATTGTGCTCCAATTAACATTGCGATGTCCTAGGACTGGACCACCTAATCCAACCTTCGGTTTGTTTCTGCTAGTCCATGGAGTACCTACAGTCAGAGTACTTTGCAATGCACTCCAATGTTGTTACTCCTTGGAGTATATACTGTTAGAGCGAAAGTGTCGTGATTTTCGTCGATAAGGCACGAGCAATGATCGGCTTTCAAAAAGCTGAAGGATTACTATTGGAGTACTCCAATATGAGGTGTTTTAGCTAGTACATATATAAGCATTTGGCAGTTGCTTGTAAGAATTCTATTATGCCTTCAATAAAATAGTATGTAAGTGCAAATTGGATTATTTTCATTTATTTAATACTTACATTTAAAGTTTATACTGTTACTGCTATTAATTTAAAATAATCAAATAATCAAATTCAATTATTTAATTGTTTAATTAATATTAATTGTTTAATTAATTTTAATGCTTTAATTAATTTTAATTACTTGATTGTTTTTAATCATATGACTGTTTTTAATTAAATGTAATGGGCAATTTTTGATTATTTTTTTAATGGCCATACTTTCTGATTAAACTCCACAAAATTAATTAATCATTACCTAAACTTAAAAAAGGTAAAGTAATTGTTGAAGCCAAAAGGCTTGCAATGGTTGGGAATCGCTGGAGGCCTTTCGATATAGTTGTCCGCTGCAAAGCGACACTGTGATGGGAAATCCACCGGTGAACATTTCCATGCTAGGAAGGAAGGAGTTGATGATTGGCTGGAACGATCAGTCTTTGGCTAACCATCTATCGAATCGCTCCAGGCAATCATCGACATTCAAAATTCTTTCAGGTAATCTGTGGTATATCTTGTTATACTTCTTTTCAATCACTTTTAATATACTCCTTTGTATATCAACTTACCTTTTTCTAATAAATTCCACCGTTTATTATTTACTAATTAAATTATCTTGTTTTTATTTCTTTTCGTGGCTACATCTTGTTCGTGAGTTCGCACCGGCAATTCCCTCGTTGCTTCCCCCCCAAACATTTGGTCCTTCGAGCCGGATAACTCTACGAACTGCATTGGAAAGCATTAACAACAAGCAAAATTCTTTCAGCCACATACATTTAACAAGTGAAAAGAAAAACACAAGCGTGAAACAACACCAACATAGAACAACAAAACACAAAGAAGAACAAGAAGCAATACAATACCTACATCGAGTTGCAGACTAAAATATTAACAGGTGCGTGTAATCATTAATTTGTTGAGCTGGTAGGAATTTTGTTTTATTTGCTATTCCCAATAAATTGATAGTGTTTGAAAATAGTTTTTGTGGATAATCGGTGCATAATAGTGCAAAATAAAAAAGTGAGATAAATACGATTGTTACCGGCATCATAGTGGTTAATTAATTTGTACTTCAGAAATCGTTTTGTACGGCGAAAATTCGTTTGCCCAGGAAAAAGTGCAATTTAAATCTTTGGTTTAATTTTCCTTTTGTAAAAAATAATCAATAATTAATTCGGTTAGCATAAATAACAAAAAAATCGTGTTTATCCTCTCCCTTACTTGTTGCTCTATTGGATTTTGTGCGCGATATTCCAGATTGGAAACCTTTTCCAATTTTTTTACTTGTTTTGTGAGAGTTAAAGTTCTCAGCGTCGGCTTTTGCCCTTTTAAATTTGCAATCGGCAATAAATTGTCCATATTTGTATTTACATACATCCATACATACAAACGTATTAGCTTGGAAAAATTTAATAGTCAGCCGAATACAAATCTACCCTCGCTTTGTTAATTTAGCCTTACAAGCAAACAGCAGTAAGTGCAGTAGTACCTTTTTTGGTTTTTGCGACAATTTTTTATTGGTGGAAAAATATCTTACCACATCAATAAACATAAAATTTTCATAAATCAGTTCACGCGGTCACTTTAGTAATTTACAGCATTAAACATAAAAGCTTTATTTATATATACATATTAGAATTTCTTAACGTTAGAATTTTTTGATATACGTTTTATTTATTTAATTATACACCCACATTGAACAATTCGTCCCCTTTTTGCGTTTTTATCGTAAACGCCAAAACCCAAATTTTACAGGAGAGCATTTTTTAAATTTTTTTTTTATTTTTTCATTTATGAATTGGTGGATACGATAAAAAAGATAGCCATTTTTTGACATAACTGTAAGGATTTCAGCTATAATTTTTTTCCAGATGATGCGCTAAGGGACGATGAACAAATTTGCATCAAAAAGTAAATTTCGAAAAAATGGTGGTTACGATAAAAACGCAAAAAGGGGACGAATTCATTCCAATTTTCTTTGGTGTTGCTTTGTTTACCACCTTTCAGCTTCGTTAGCGCGAGTAAGTGTAGTACATACACACACATACATACGTACAAGAGCGCTAAAATTTGTACAAGCATCCCTGTAGGAAATTTTTGCATTGACCCAATAGGAACATATTGCGTCAATAACTTCTTCGAATATACTCTTATTTATACTACATTGGGGCGCGTATCATCCCTTTCGGGTTATAAAATAATTTTGAGCTAGTTTCCGCAGATTTGTTTTAGTACAACCGAATTTCGTCAAATTTTCAAGATGCCTTTAAATTATTATACTAGATGCTCTGATCAAGTCGTCGTATTCAATGCGGAATACTCCGACGCCTCAATAAAAGAGCAATCAAAATTCTCATTAGAAGTTCTGAAAACAGAATTAATCGGTGCTTGGTCGAAAGCAAAGGAAGCATATGAGGAATGTATGCGCAAGTTAGTAAAGACGGGTGAGGTAGAAGCAGTGGAAGCCAAGCAGGCAGCCACCCGTAAAGATTATATAGAGTGCCTATCTCGCATTGGTGAATACCTTCAGCAGGCCGAGGCAAAAGCTGCGCAAACCCCAACCCCTGCCCAAGTAGTGAACTCGTCCAATAGCCTTCGTTTACCCCCTTGCGACACAGACATATTCCATGGGGATTATGTCTCATGGCCATCATTTCGGGATCTTTTCACAGCGATTTACATTAATAATGGGCGGCTTAGTGACGTCGAAAAATTGTACCATTTGCTTCAAAAAACAAGTGGTGAAGCAAAGGAAATCGTTTCAAAGGCTCCACTTACCAACCTAGGCTTCGGGATGGCATGGACAAATTTGAAGGCGACTTACGAGAACAAACGAGTTCTAGTCAACAGCCATCTGAAGGTACTTTTTTCTCTTCCAGTCATTCGGACTGAAAGTGCATCGGCACTAAAGGAGTTGCAGTGGAGCATTAATGGATGCCTAGTAGCCCTGGAAACGCATGAGGTCGCGGTGAACAATTGGGATCCGATCCTTATTTTCCTCTGTTCGAATCGCCTCCCAGAAACGACGCTGAGTTTATGGGAACAATCGCTCGTGGACAAAGCAGCTTTACCAGCTTGGAGTCAAATGGATGCATTCCTCACGCAACGGTTTAGGGCACTTGAGTCCATAACAGACGTAAAAGCTTCAACGTCGTCGTCTTCGGGAAACCAGCAACAAAAATCGATTTCGACCTCACAAAACCCAACGGGTCAAAAAAAGGTAGCGCTAGCGACAAAAATCGCGTCTGCTAATTGTCTGTTATGCCCAAAACAACAACACCACTTGCGTTTATGTACCAAATTTTTAGCGCTTTCGGTAAATGATAGATTCGCTTTTGTTAAAAAACATAATTGTTGTTTGAATTGTCTGTTGAAAGGCCATTCCCTAAAAGACTGCAAAAATCAATTTTCGTGCTCTAAGTGCCAGAGTAGACATCATACTCTACTTCATCGAGTGCCTTCTAGCGCACAAACGTCCAAAGACTCAACAACCGCAACCGCTTCACAAGCATTTCATACAAACATACAGTCCACTTCGTCGAATAGTAGTAAGCCGTCAGGAAATTTGAAATCGTCAAATTTAACCTCGGCACTTCTCGGAGCCGCGATGGTTCATATTTGCCATTTAGGGTCAACATATGTCGCTCGGGCATTGATTGACTCAGCTGCAGAAGCATCGTTCATTTCGGAGCGACTTCGGAAACTTCTAAAGCTACCTTGCGCAAAAGCGAACGCAATTATATCGGGACTTAATCAAAAAGTTTGCAACAATACTTCGAAAAGTTGCTCGTTCGTTTTGGGCTCACCCCGTGACCCAAATCTTTTCATAGATGCCAATGCATTTGTTTTACCAAAAATTACCGGTAACTTACCTTCATCCTCAATAGATGAATCAATATTAGACCAACTGCCTAAAGTACCTTTGGCAGATTCGAACTTCCTTCAAAGCGGCCCCATAGATGTTTTGATAGGAGGTGACTTATACCCCAAAGTTATGTTAGACGGGGTAAAGCGCAGTTTGAATAACGATTTTCTGTCCCAAGAGACCGTGTTCGGGTGGATCATCACTGGAGCATCTTCCACTGCACACGTCTCTTGCTTTGTTACAAAAGTCTCAATGGGGGAGGACATCTCTTTAGATTGCCAACTGCGCAGATTCTGGGAACTTGAGGAAGTTCCTAAAAGAAACCTCCAAACGGAAGAAGACTCGTTTTGTGAGGAACTTTACTCGAAAACCACCACACGTAATTCGGAGGGGAGATACATCGTATCATTACCTTTTAAAAAATTTTACCCAACGGATTTAAAACTAGGAGTGTCTCGACATATTGCGCTACGACAGTTTCATCGAAATGAATCTAGGCTGTTGAAAGACATCACCCTAAAAGAAGAGTACGACAACGTCGTGAAAGAATATTTGGAATTAGGACATATGGAGAAAACGGATCCTCCAAATTATGAGCATTCACCCAGCCATTTTTACCTTCCACATCACGCGGTTCTGAAGCCTGAAAGCACTTCGACAAAATTAAGGGTCGTTTTTAATGCGTCAGGTAGTACCTCCAACGGAGTGTCTCTAAATGACATTTTACATGTAGGCCCCGCTCTTCAAGCTGACTTAACGATGTTAATAATTCGTTGGCGCATGTATAGGTTCGTACTAAACAGCGATATTCAGAAAATGTATCGTCAAATCTTAGTAAATCCATCGCATAGGCCGTACCAAAGGATCCTTTTTAGAGATGACCCACTTAGTAACGTAGACGACTTTGAATTAAAGACGGTTACCTTTGGCATAAATTGCGCACCGTACTTAGCAATTCGAACTCTTCTTCAATTGGCGCAGGATAGCCAAGATTCACACCCACTAGCAGCCCAAATCCTCCGAAATTCGATGTATGTAGATGATGTGCTGGCGGGATTCCATGATATATCCACAGCCCTAACGGCACGTAACGAGCTCATCGGAGCATTAGGCAGCGCAGGTTTCGCGTTGAGGAAGTGGTCATCAAATTCGAAGGAAATCTTAGCAGACCTTCCACAAGATCACCTGCTCGATAGGGATTTCCTGGAGTTAGAGGAAACAAGCACCACGAAGGCTTTAGGTATAAGATGGAATGCTAAGTCAGATAAATTTTTCTTTAAAATTCAAAACCCAGTGGTTAAAGATACTTTCACCAAACGGGAAACTCTCGATGATAGCAAAGCTTTTCGACCCGGCTGGGTGGCTAGCACCAGTCGTGGTACTAGCTAAAATTATCATGCAACAAATTTGGTCAGATGGGACTCGTTGGGATCAACCTTTAGCACCTCAAACCCTTTTACAATGGTGTGCCTTTTTGGAGAACTACAAGTATGTAGAAGAAATACAAATTCCGCGGTGGGTGCAATATACAGACCAGTCTTATCTCCAAATTCATGCCTTTTGCGATGCGTCGGAAAAGGCATACGCGGGGGTGATATACTTAAGAGTAGAAAATCAAAATATCGCGTCGTCTCATAGTCGATATGCTTAAATCTCTTCTAAGCGAATTACCCTGCAAAATCGAAAATGTCACTTGTTGGACGGATTCAACAATCGTTTTAGCATGGCTAAATAAACGACCTAGCACCTGGACAACCTTTGTCGCTAATCGAGTGGCAAAGATTCAGGAAATGGTAGGATCTAGGCATTGGAACCACGTCGATTCTAAAGCTAATCCCGCAGATCTCGGTAGCAGAGGAACTTACCCACAGGAATTACGATCGAGCAAGTTGTGGTGGCATGGACCCCCATGGTTAGTAAACGAGGTAGAAAAATGGCCGTCATATGATCAGCCAATCGAAGACGTCACCCTCGAGGCCAAGGTAGTAAAGGCACATACGTCGCGAATATCGAAGTATGAAGATCCCCTAGAGAGATTTTCGTCATTACCAAGAGCACTTCGGGTTCTCGCATACATCTTTCGATTCTACAATCGGGCCAACAAATACACCAGACCATTTCATTCGTATCCCTCGCGTACTATCTCGGGAGAAGAAATTTCAAAAATCCGCACTCGGCTGATAATTGTTGCACAAATGAATAATTTCCCTGAAGAACATCAACATCTCACATCGAAAATCCCGATTCACTCTAAAAGCAAAATTCTTACGTTAAATCCGTTCTTAGATAATCGTGGGGTAATCCGAGTGAATGGACGACTAGCAAATTCTTTAGTTCTCTCCTACAATGAAAAACACCCCATTCTACTTCCCTATAGTTGTTCTTTTTCCAAATTATTAGTCGAAATGATACATCGCATTTCTTTACATGGTGGAAATCAACTGACATTGCATTTACTTCGTCAGCAGTACTGGATTCCAAAGGCGAAGAATCTCATCAAGACAGTTATCCATAACTGCAAGCCGTGCGCCCTTCCGGAAGAGCGTACAATGCTTACCAGACCGTTCGAAAATACCGGGGTCGATTTTGCCGGACCTTTCGATATCAAAACTTTTTCGGGACGATCGTTTAAGGTAACTAAGGGATATGTTTGCATTTTCGTATGCTTTTCAACAAAGGCAATCCACTTGGAAGCCACTAGCGATCTATCCACAGAAACATTTCTTGGTGCCTTTTCGAGGTTCATTGCTAGGAGAAGTTGTCCAAAAAATATCTTTTCGGACAACGGAACGAATTTCGTAGGCGCGTCAACTTGCCTAAAGAAGGACTTTAAAAGATTTCTTGTTACATCGCAGGAGTCCTTATGTAACCTCTATAGTCACCAAGAGGTCTCGTGGTACTTTATTCCTGCCGGCGCTCCCCACATGGGTGGGCTATGGGAAGCCGGGGTAAAAAGTTTTAAATTCCATTTTCGAAGAGTCGCTGCTGCTCAGAAATTCACTTTCGAAGAGTTTCAAACATTGCTGTGTCGCATAGAGGCTTGCCTTAATTCTAGGCCAATATCGCCAAACTCCAACGAGGTTTCTGACTGCGCAGCACTAACCCCCGGCCACTTTCTCACTGGAGGTCCACTTCTCTCGCCCGCGGAGCCCTCAATCGACGCCAATCCTACGTCGTTAATTAATCGTTGGCAAAAATTGAAAGCTCTGAGCCAACAGCATGCCATGCGTTGGAAGGAGGAGTATTTGAAGGAACTACACAAACGACAGAAATGGAAGTTTCCCAAGAAAGACATCGAAGTCGACGACTTAGTAGTCGTCCGACATGAAAATCTGCCTCCTAACGAATGGCGTTTGGGCAGGGTTACTAAGGTTTATCAAGGTACCGATAAAAAAGTCCGTGTCGCTGACATTCGCACCCAAAAAGGATTGATAACGCGCCCCATCGTCAAGTTAGTGGTCTTACCCAATTAACCTTTTCTCTCTCTCGCACTGTAGCATCATGGAATCGGCACGTTCGAACGAATCGACAACCTCCACGGTACCCGCCTCATCGCCACCAGCGCCAACTGCACCGAATAAAGTCGCCCAAACATTATCAAAATCAGACAGCCGCTTCAAATGCAGAATTTGTCACCGCGCGCATCCACTGCGGTATTGTAAGAAGTTTCTGCAAGCGAACCATGAACGTCGGCTAAGGCTCGTACTATTGCATCGCTACTGTTCGCGCTGTCTAGCACACTCGCATGGGGCCAAAAATTGCGAAAGTCATGGGACGTGCCAGTATTGCCATGAGAATCATCACACGCTGTTACATTCCAAAGCCTCTCTGTACCTTCAAAAAGAGGTGCCTCAGCTTTTGACACAACTCTCGGGAACCATCACCGTGCTTCCAACGGTCGCGGTGTATTTGCATGTGGGGCAGCGGACGGTCTTGACCCGGGGTCTGCTCGATCCGTGCTCGCAGACGAGTAAAGTCTGTGGGTCACTAGTCAAGCGTCTGCGCTTGCGCACATTACCGGTGGCCACCACCGAAATGTGCAAGTTACGTGTCAGCTCGTTTAATGACCCATACGTACAATTCTCGTTTGCTGCCAGGGTCGTCGCGGAGGTCGGGTTGAAAACGCCTGCCCGCCACCTCAGCCAAAGCACGCGCGAAAAATTCGTCAATCTTCATTTAGCAGACCCGAATTTCCATACGTCGTCCGCGGTAGCTGTAATCTTCGGCGGCGACGTACACAGTAAAATTATGCGCACCGAGATCATCGCGTATTCTGGGTATCCTACTGCCCAGAATTCTATATTCGGTTGGGTCCTTTCTGGCCCATGTGTCCTTTAAGACACACATACCCCTTACTGGGTACCGAAAAACTTTATGAAGGCACCTCCTTACTGAGGATTAGTTTTCAGACATTATGAATTGAATTGAATTTAATAAAGAATTAGAAAACCATTGAAAAGCTCAACAATTAATGTCTTTACACGCATATTTAGCCATAGATTTAGTCACATATTGTTTTGAATTTGAATTTGAATTGTAATTATAAGAAATCTATTTTGCCACATCTCAGAAATTCCTGACCTAGTATGTTGCAATTCCTCAGTATTGCAAGGCTGGCGGCAATGTTGAAGCCAAAAGGCTTGCAATGGTTGGGAATCGCTGGAGGCCTTTCGATATAGTTGTCCGCTGCAAAGCGACACTGTGATGGGAAATCCACCGGTGAACATTTCCATGCTAGGAAGGAAGGAGTTGATGATTGGCTGGAACGATCAGTCTTTGGCTAACCATCTATCGAATCGCTCCAGGCAATCATCGACATTCAAAATTCTTTCAGGTAATCTGTGGTATATCTTGTTATACTTCTTTTCAATCACTTTTAATATACTCCTTTGTATATCAACTTACCTTTTTCTAATAAATTCCACCGTTTATTATTTACTAATTAAATTATCTTGTTTTTATTTCTTTTCGTGGCTACATCTTGTTCGTGAGTTCGCACCGGCAATTCCCTCGTTGCTTCCCCCCCAAACAGTAATTAATCATTATTAATATTAATTGCAATTCAACAGGTCTGCTTTCACCTCTCTTAAAGTGTTAAAAAAAATCACTCTAAAGCTGGAATTATTGGTGATGTTTGTCGTAACGCTGTAGTTGTATCCCTAACGCAACCCTATGCGATACATTTTTATCGATTATTGGTGCGGTAACCGTAAACAGCTGATTGACTGCAAAAACTCAGCTATGAACACAATCTTAATTAATATTTTCTTAAAAAATGTAAAATGATAACTCACCAAATAGCAAAAACCAATAAATTCGAAAAATTAATGCAAAACAAATAAATTAAATGAACAAAAAAGGTAATCAGCTGTTTACGTTACCGCGGAAAACCAAAAACCAATTGGTTGGCTACGATCCGGTTACGACCTTAGCGTTACGATATGGCACCAATAATCGATTGCATTAAATCCCATAAGGTTGGTCGAATCAGCTGATTGGATACGACTACAACGTTACGACAGACATCACCAATAATTCCAGCTTAAAAAGTGCACGATTAACGCAAATATGGTGTATTCCAAACAGCACTTATAAGTTCGTTTTTAACTCCTAAAATTCCAAAGGAGGGTAAAAACAAACACGCGGTGTCTCCAATTGGCGCCAGTTGGCTCAACAAAGAGCCGACTGGCGAACATGTTAGACGGCCAAAACCGCCTAGGGGTTAAAGGCTATTTTAAGTAAGTAAGTTTCACTATTTTTCAATATTAACAGCCTCATTCTCTTTGGCGAACGATAACCAAAACGAACGATAGTTGGTCTTGACGTTTCGTCTAGCAGTTATATTCTAATTAGATTTCGAAATTATTTGTCAAATTTAAGTGCTGCCGTACGTAATTTATGCAAGAGCTTATAAAAATCAGTCAAGTTTTTTAAAATTTTTCTTGTATTTCAAAATTCTGGGAACATTCTTTTTGGCTGGTTGACATACAAATTTCGGATTCTAACTAGAATGTGACTGCTAGACGAAACGTCAAGACCAACCAAGGACTGGAACCGAAACCGAAACCGTAACCGTAACCGATTAAAACCGTTTCATTTTTCAAAACCGAAACCGTAACCGCTATTTTTTCTGAAAAAGAACGAAACCGAAACCGTTTCAAAAGCCGGAACCGGTTCCAAACGGTTTTGAAGTTTTTTTATGCCTTTTTTCTTTTTATGGGAACATATTTTCTTTTACCAAAGGGTACTCTGGAAAGCTTTCATAGAAGTTTGTCGAGCAATGTTACAAAAGACACGTTTTGACCTCAGCATCAAATTCATAAAGACGAAATTTAGTTACATATAGCTGAATGATGGCATGGAATAGTGGCCCGTATCATACATATATTTTGACGATTTATTTCATTTAGTTTCCATTCTAATATTTTTCTATTAGAAAAAGTAGTAATTTTTTTAAAATTATATTGCAGAAATTTCATCCATACATATCGTTAATAATATTTATTACAATGCACAACAGCCTGCTGGATATTGGACCAAACCAACTTTTTTAAGTTTTACGAAGTTAGCCTCCAAAACTAAGTTACGGGCTTTCGAAGTTGGACCCTACGAAAATTTGGTTTTCTAATTGTTTTGTTTAGGACATTAAAAAAATACACTTTAAATTAAAAAGAAAGTGCCGCAATCAAGTGAGAGGAGCAAGAAGGCCACCCCCACATTTAACTTTTTTCAATTTTTTGCACAAAACAATTAGAAAACCAAATCTTGGAAGGGTCCAACTTCGAACTTCGAAAGCCCATAACTAAATTTTGGAGGCTAACTTCGAAATTCAGGGAACGCTATTAAGTAAAAATACTTATCTCATAATCTCTTAAAAAATTTGATTTAGTCCCATATCCAGAAAAAAGTGGATTTTGTCGTTCAGTGGTATTACTATATTGGAAAAATGTTATAAAAATTCAGACCTATTTTGCAGCTACATACTTAAGGTTTGTAAAATTTTTTGGCGTTCGTGTTTTTATTTGGAAACCGAAACCGGAACGAAAGCGTAACCGAAACCGAAATAAATTTTGAAGTACCAAACCGGTCCGAAACCGAATCGTGTTACAAAACCGAAACCGAAACCGGAACGTTATTCTAATCGGTTTCATACCTTGAGACCAACTATCGTTCGTTTTGGTTATCGTTCGCCAAAGAGAATGAGGCTCTAAAGCGCAATAGAACACGAAATTACCGCCGAATTGAAAAGAATGTTCGTTTAGTGCTTTAGGTTGCCATATTCGACATGTTCGAAGTGTTAATATTGCACTTTATTTTTCTGTGTGTATGTAAAGGTTACTTGAAAATGAAGGAATGCATTTTTTTGGACTATAGATGGGTTAGTTTTTTCTAGGATATGTACCCTTAATTTCTAAAATATTTAGTGGCCACTTAAAACAGTGAATACGCCAGAGCCAGCTAATAAATTAGCTAAAATTATGGGAGGGGCTCAAAATACGGGTTTAGCCTCAGGATCACGAATCCGGAAGAGCTTTTTTAATATTTTGCTTCTCTGAAGAGATATTTGCAATCAAAGATGTTGTAATAACAATAATAATAATCATGTGGTTGTTGAAATAACAATAATAATAATCATGTGGTTGTTGTAATAACATTAGACTGTGCCTAAAAACGTCCAAAAAAAGTCAACGCAGAAGAGTGTACTATGCACCCTGACTTGGCATGGCGTAGCCCAGGGTTATTTTTTATAAACGCGGCCGAAGGCCGCCAACTCTGAAAGGTGTTCTGCACACAAATACCATGGATCCCGCCCCCAAATCGTGGTCAGACCCGGCCAATTTTTTTTTTTTTTTACCATAACTTTTCACTGAACCAAAAAATTAAAAAATCGCTTCCGGATTCGTGATCCTGAGGCCAAAACACGTTTTTTTGAGCCCTCTCCCATAATTTTAGCTAATTTATTAGCAGTTGACACCTAAAGTAGACAATTACCGTAAATTTGTTCCTTTAGGACCCGAAAGAAGTTTCCATCAAAAATTGAACGAAATCCGAGACCTGCCAGCTTTTTGAATTAGACGTTTTTATATGGGTCGAGTATCGCTTGTGATCGAAAATTCGACCAATAAAATAGGGGGTCGTGGGGTCGCTAACCCGTACCCCCATCCTTAAATTTCGGGGACGCCCCTGAAAATATACCGCCTATACCTCAGTTTTTTTTTCAATTTCCGGTATTTGTTTCCTTTAGGGGTCAACTGCTAATAAATTAGCTAAAATTATGGGAGATAGCTCAAAACGGGGTTTGGGCTCAGGATCACGAATCCGGAAGCGCTTTCTAATATTTTGTTTTAGTGAAAAGTTATGGTCAAAAAACCGAAAAATGACCCGGGTCCGATACCAAAATTGGGGCGGAATCCATGGTATTTATGTGCGAAACACCTTTCTGAGTTGGTGCATATTTCATTCAAATCGGTCAAACGGTTCGCTCACAGGAGCTTTCTAAAGTTATTCATGTGGCGTGTTTATATGTATATACATATGTAGATGTCTAATTTATGAATTTGTGTGTGTCTTAAACTCACCTGTGTCGCATCCGAATAGGGGGTACTTGAATTCAAATTTACACGCTGAGAGCCAAAGACTGGCTCATTTTGTCTGAAGTTGTCTTCATTTTCAGGAGGTTCATAACGAGAGGTCATATCGGATTTTGTGCAGGCTTGTAAGTTAAAACCATCCATTTCGGTTAAATTAGTAGGCCCAATAGTACATAATCATGGATGACCAGCTTTTCACAGCACTTTAAATTATTAATTTCTATTAAATTGTTGAGTTTCGGATAAATTTTTAACTGTTGAATGTTTTATGTTTATTTGTAAGTGTCGTTTGGCAGTGCTGATTCATAGCGAGAATATTTATGTATGTACAGTAGTCGCTCACAAATTAGATCCTTCAGTAATTAAATAGTATATTTTTAAAATGCATATGTAGATACAAAAACGGGAGTCCTTAATTTATTCATGTTACCCTCTGTTGTTCTAATTTGTGAGCGTCTACTGTATTACATTCGTATGTTTGTTTAACAACTGTAGATTGCACATTCATACATATGTACCTACATTTGCCGTACACAGATGCATATATTTTTCCATGAATAGGTACATCAATATTTCCAACGTAAGAACATACCCTGCAGCGAAAGCAACTAGTTGAAAACTACTTTACAACTAGTTGGTGCACCGGACCCAACTAGTCAGTGTTCTGTCTTTTTTCCATATAAGCAACTGGTATTTTTTACGTGTTGATGTCCTACGAGATGCCAATTGTCAGATTTCGACCAGAATATACCAGTTATCTACTAGTCAGGAAATACCAGTTTCATACTAGTTGTAAAATACTAGTTCCATACTAGTTAAACCTGGACTAGTATAATTTCCATAAAATGAACTAGTCCACATACTAGTCCAAAAAGGACTAGTATAAAATATACTGGTCCCATACCAGTCCAAAAATCATTTAACCTGGACTAGTATGATTTCAACCAGAATTTTCCTGGCTTACCCTTTATTTTATCCCTAGACTTTATTTTCATGTTTATTCTTAAGAAAGCAGCGGCTATTTGTATTTACCCTATCACGAAAAAGCATCTATGAATTATAAGAGAAAACGAAACGAATGAAATTTGTATTTTTCAACTGGTATAATTTCATCCAGAAAAATCTAGTTATATACTAGTATGGAATGTATATTTCCTGACTAGTATGAGTTCTACCAGAAAATTCTAGTTGTATACTAGTATGAAGTGGATATCTCCTGACTAGTATGTGTTCTACCAGAAAATTCTAGTTGTATACTAGTATGAAATGGACATTTCCTGACTAGTATGAGTTCTACCAGAAAATTCTAGTTGTATACTGGTATGAAATGGATATTTCCTGACTAGTATGAGTTATACCAGAAAATTCTAGTTGTATACTAGTATGAAGTGGATATTTCCTGACTAGTATGAGTTCTGCCAGAAAATTATAGTTGTATACTAGTATTTTTTTGACTAGTTTGAGGTTTCGCTGCAGGGATAAGTACATACCTACATACATACATATTTAAATATCTATCTATTCTATTAATACGCTAACAAATTTTTCATACAAACAATTGCCAAGCTAAAACCCATACTAAATATTAGTGTCCGACCGAATATTCGGCCAAGTTTCGGTATTCGGCCTATTCGGCTAGTATTTTTTATTCGGCTTCCGCTTCGGCCTTCGGCTGAAAAGGCCGAATAATAGACGTGTTTAATAGCAAAAAAAAATTACTGAGTTTTACGAGTTTTTGATTTTTTATAAGCGACAGAATATCGCAACTTCCAGTAATATTTTTGTGTCCGACAGGGAGAAATTTTTTTTGGAGAGCTTAGGTTCACCCCAAGGAAGAAAGCTGAAAAAGTCCCCATCGATCCCATTAATGCTAAAGATGTTATTCGGGGTCAAAAGTCGAGAAAAATAAAAAAACCTCAAATTTGGATTTTTCTCCACTTTTGTCCCAGAATAACTTTTTTGCCACAAATGGGATCAATGGGGACTTTTGCAGTTTTCTTCCTTAGGGTGAACCTAAGCTCTCCAAAAAAAATTTCCCTCTCGGAATTTTTGTTATACAAGATAAACTAAATTTACCGGACTAATATTTTTTGATATTATGCATGAAGAAAAGGTGGCTCGAGAACTATAGGCTTTACAAAAATAACTATTTTCATTATCGATGGGGAACTGAGACAAATAAACGGTAAAAGAAAATTTTTCTACGCATACAAAATTTTTTGAAAAAATTCCTGAAAAGTCCATACGTGGCACATATTTTCATATAATTTCCAGAGCTAATTTTACAGTCGCGATATCTCAGAACTGGTTACCCTTAGAGAAAAACTGCTGGGACCATATTTGTAGAGAATTTCCAGGTCCACAACTTGGGCTCAGGTAATTTTTCGAAACAACTTACTGTTTTCGAGAAAAGTCCAAAAACCTAAAATTTTTACTTTGAACCCAGTTAACTTGTTTAGCACATATGGGATCGATCAGGACTTTTGAGGCTTTCTATCTGAAGGTAAAGCTAAGCTGTATGCAAAAATTTGGCTCAGTGGGAATTATGTATTGTTATTTAACAACTATTTTTCGTCTATATTGACCGAACTAAACGACTGAATTTTTTTATTTTTGTTTACAACTATGTATGTATGTATTTTTGTAAGGTGTTTTGTTTATTCAAGAAACAAAAATAATGAACTGTTGTGAAATAAAAAAATTTATTTTCTTATTTTGGTATTCGGCTTCGGCTTCGGTTTTCGGCCGAATATAGGATTATGCCTAATATTCGGCTACGGCTTCGGCTTCGGCCTAAAATTCCAGTTTCGGTCGGACACTACTAAATATGCATACATTTTTTATGCCTCTAAGGCAGTGCACAATCATCTAATATATATCCAATACTGCTTCATTTATCTGTAATAAGCGAATGAAAATTTCTCATGCCGCTTGAATTGGTTATCTGACAATCCATTTGTACATAAAGCGATAGCCCAGTGGGAAGCGTCAGGGGGTAGTGGTCGAGCGGTTGATGGTTCGAGCACAGCTATCGGGCAACATTATTCTTTTTTTTTTGGCATTGAAAATTGTGTTTATTTCTTTAAACAAGTTCAGACAAAATTTGACCAAAATTTAAAAATAAAAATCAAAATCAATAAAAACTGTCTTTTTAAATATTTCTAAGTTGTAGTTGGGGAAAAGAGCTAGAAACCCCTCAAACTGTTTTTGTAAAAGGCTAGAGTTTGCCCGATTTTACCAGTTTTGAATGATTTTTTTTTAAATCAATTTTTACATTTTTTTTCAAAAATCAAATAAAAAATCGATATAAAATGTATTTTTAAATATTTCTAAGTTATGGTTGAGGAAAAAAGCTAGGAACCCCTCCAACTAGCTTTTGCCCGATTTGACCACTTTTGAATATTTTTTTTTTTTAAATCAATATACCTACTTTTTTTTTAAATCAAATCAAGAATCGATATAAAATGTCTTTTTAAATATTTCTAAGTTTTGGTTAAGGAAAAAGCTAGAAACCCCTTAAACTGTTTTTGCAAAAGGCTAGATTTTGACCGATTTGACCACTTTTGAAAAATTTTTTTTTTAATCAATATACCAACATTTTTTTTTTCTTTTAAATCAAACCAAAAATCGATATAAAATGTATTTTTAAATATTTCGAAGTTATGGTTAAGGAAAAAAGCTAGAAACCCCTCAAACTTTGCAAAAGGCTAGCTTTTGCCCGATTTGACCACTTTTGAATACTTTTTTTTTAAAGTACATATACCTACATTTTTTTTTCAAAAATCAAATCAAAAATCGATATAAAATGTCTTTAAATATTTCTAAGTTATGGTTAAGGAAAAAGGCTAGAAACCTTTAAAACTGTTTTTGCAAAAGGCTAGATTTGACCACTTTTGAATAATTTTTATTTTAATTCAATATACATACCTAATTTTTTTTTTTTTTAACAAATCAAAAACCGACATGAAATGTCTTCTTAAATATTTGTAAGTTAGGGTTATGGAAAAAGGATAGATTTTGCCCGATTTTACGACTTTTGAAATTTTTTTTTTAATCTATATACATTTTTTTTTAATCAAATCAAAAATAAATTTAAATTGTGTTTTAAATATTGCTGAGTTATGGAATTTGTAATTTACAACACCAAAAAGATTTAAAGAAAGCCATGTATAATAAATTTCTATAAATAGAACTCATATTTATGCAAAATTAACCTCTCATTCTTTCACTCAATAAGACCCTCCTATTATTAGAGACATTATTTTCACTCCCTCGCTCATTGAGTACTTGGCTCCATTATCTATATATTAATACGCTAACACTCTCCGCATACAAACTTTCACAACCCAATTTCGTACAGTATGTATAAACAGATCCCTATAAAAGTTATATTGGAAACTTAGTATGGACTAATTCTGCTGTCTCGCCAAAAAAAATTTGAAAATTATGCTTACTTTATTTATTATTAAACAAAAAAGAGGTCTACAAACTCTCCAGCTATTTTGTTATCTCCACTTTCTGTTATACCCGCACTATACATCACTATTCAGCACTCTTATAAAACTCCCAAAGCCACACCCACATATCTATGCAATGATCCAGCAGCTGCCACTTGCTTTTATTTTTGTGCCAAAAAAAAAACAACAAAATGTACCAAATCATATCCTCCTCGGCATCTAAACACCATTTGTAAGTTAAGAAATCCAGCTTCACTTCTGGCTTTATATATTTAACTTTTGGCCTATTGGTAAAATTTATTTTTTAACGATATAATTTTATAAGCAAAATTCCACAATTTTAAGATCGAAATTTAAATAACGTACGGACTTAAACTAAAGAACAATGATGCATACATGACACTATATAGAATTAAAAATTTTAATGGCAACACCAAAATTGTAATTTTCAAAAAATAGCTCTAAAAAAAATTGTTTAAAGGAAAAATATTAAAATTCATGCAAAGGAATGTAAAGCAGGAGTTATTAGCCTTCAAATGTTGTTAAAAAAAAAATCTGTAGCATTACTACAAGCCGAAACATAATTTCAGATGGTGAATTTTTCATCACCTTAGGAAAAATTGCTGTATCTATATATTAATACGCTAACACTCTCCGCATACAACATTTCCCGACACAATTTCGTATAGTATACTATGGACTAATTCTGCTGTCTCGCCAAAACAAATTTTGAAAATTATGCTTAGTTTATTTATTACTAAACTAAAAAGAGGTCTACAAACTCTCCAGCTATTTTATTATCTCCACTTTCTGTTATACCCGCACTATACATCACTATTCAGCACTCTTATAAAAATCCCAAAGCCACACCCACCCGCTCATTCCCTTACACACACACGTACATATCTATGCAATGATCCAGCAGCTTTCAAATGTTAAAAAAAAATCTGTAGCATTACCACAAGCCGAAACATAATAATTTCAGATGGTGCATGTTTTCATCATCATCATCATCATTTATTGGCGCTTAACCGCCTAAGCGATTTTGGCCGTTGCATTTCCAAGCACGCCAGTCATTCCTTTTTAGCGATAACTGACGCCAATTGGAAACCTCAAGGGAGTTCAAGTCATCCTCCACCTGTTGTTTCCATCTCAGTCGAGGCCTCCCCCTTCCTCTGCTGCCGAATTCAGGCGATGATAGGCAAACCTTCTGTGCTGGAGCTTCTTTGTCCATTCGCATAACATGGCCCTGCCAGCGTAGTCTTTGGGCTTTATTTCGCTGGACTATGGTTAGATCTGCGTAGAGCTCGTACAGCTCATCGTTAAATTTCCTTCGATACTCGTCGTTGGCGGGAAGGACCATAAATCTTCCGGAGAACTTTTCTCTCAAATACTCCAAGGGCCATCTCATCTTCTCTTGACATTGTCCATGAATCTGAGCCATGCATCAGGACAGGTATCATGAGAGACTTATAGAGCGTGATCTTTGTTCTTCGAGAGAGTACTTTACTTCTCAATTGCCTACTCAGTCCAAAGTAGCACTTGTTAGCAAGAGTGATTCTCCGCTGGATTTCTAGACTCATATTATTTTCGGTGTTGATACTGGTTCCCATATAGACGAAGTCCCTCACAGTTTCAAATTTGTAACTATCAACAGTGACATAGCTGACAAGGCGCAGGTGCGCCGATTCTTACTTTGATGACAGCTAATACTTCGTCTTGTCCTCGTTGACCGCAAGACCCACTTTTTTCGCTTCCTTGTCCAGTCCAGAGAAGGCAGCGCTTACGGCGCGGTTTTTAAGGCCAATGATATCAATATCATCGGCATAGGCCAGCAATTGCACGCTCTTGTAAAATATTGTACCATTGTCGCCCTGTCTGAAGCCTCGTTTGGTTTCAAATGGTTCAGAGAGGTCCTTCCCGATTCTGACGGAGCTGTTGGTATTGCTCAACGTCATTTGGCAAAGTCGTGTCGATTCTTTTATCATGGGTCTTCTCCAAGATTTCGTGTCGTGAAAATCTGGTCGATAGTAGACTTACCAGGTCTAAAGCCACACTGATAAGGTCCAATCAGTTTGTCTACGATGGGCTTCAGCCTTTCACACAACCCGATAGAAAGAAGGTGATTCCGCGGTAGTTGGTCTGGTTAGCGGGATCGCCTTTCTTGTGGATTGGGCAGAGCACACTTAAATTACAATCTGGAGGCATGCAATAGTCTGACCATATTCTGCATAAGAGCTGATGCATACTTTTTACCAGCTCTTCGCCTCCGGGTAGTCCGTCTTTTCCAGGCGCTTTGTTGTTTTTGAGCCGGGTTATAGCTATCCTCACTTCATCATAGTCAGGTGGTGTGACGACTTTTCCATCGTCAGGGATTGGGGTATCGGCTTCAACGTCTCCCTCGCAATTTAGTCGTGAGGAGAAGTGCTCTCTCCATAATTTAAGTACACTCTGTACGTAGGTTACCAGGTCGCCATTATTGTCCTTACAGGAACTTGCCCCGGTCTTAAAACCCTCCGTTATCCGAGAGATCTTTTCATAGAATTTTCGAGCATCAATCCTGTCAGCCAGCATTTCAAGCTCCGCACACTCGTGCCTTTCGGACTCATTTTTCTTTTTTGCCATACACTGTGGGTTGCGCCCATCAGCAACGTCTCCTTGTAGGCAGCGTCCTTTTTGTTCAAGGCAGTTTCGCATTCCTCATCGTACCAGTTGTTCTTGCGGGCTCGCTGGAACACTATAGTGGCCTCAGCGGCGGGACGTAATGAGTGAGAGACATGCTTCCATTGCTCGGTTAAATCATTAAGTTGAGGATTGCTCCACAAAAACGTAGTAAAAAGAACACTTACATTGATACAACACAAAAGCTGAGAGGAAATACAGGGCGCTCTTAACCAGCGAAGATCAATTGTCTATTATCTCACTTCTCTTATTTCAATAGGATTTTGATCGATAACTCAAAAACTATTCCATTTCCCGAAACCGGTTGTACACAGCAGCCTCCGCATTTTTAATACGAACATTTTAAAACAAAAATTATCAAAATCGACTAGGAATTTACTTAGTTAGAGGGATACCAACAAAAATCCAACTTTATTTTCAGATACGTTTACGGAAATTTTGCTGGCTGGGAGCGTTCTTTAAACTACGATTTGAAACTAGATAATGTAGTACTATTTGACCCGTACGAACCATGGAGTGCCCCAAAAGAAAAATCTAGAATGGCGCTCAAAAAAAGTAGAAAGTTCGACGATTTTTGACTTTTGAAATTATTGTTGGACTTTTTATCCCGAGTTAAATAAAAAGCGTTGTTAGTTTCACAGTGGTTTAATTGGAACTGAACTTTGTGTTCCTTGACATGTCATACTACAAACTACAAGTACATATAAAAGGAGAGAATGAAAGACAATGTTGCCACACTGGCAGAATATTACATAAATATTTAGCTTATAAATTCAACAGTTATGAAACAAATTTCGTCTACATTTTTGGCCGTCCATATCATCAGAGCGGGAAGTCAATATGTCAATATTTCCTTCTACACCATTTAGTAATTTATTCAACTTTTGAATTTATTTCATTTAATTTTACTTAATTTTACTGTTTCCATTCTTATTGTTCCTTTCATTCCTTTCCTTTCCTTTAATTAACATCCCTTTCTTTAATTTCCTTTCCTTCATTTTCTTTTCCTCTCTTTTCGTTTCCCTCTCTTTCTTTTGTTATCATTAATTTAATTTTAATTTTAATATACTGTTTTTTGTTTGTGAGCTTAAGATCAGTTATCTAATAATTGTTGTTTTACAATTATTGTTGTTTAGAATGGATATTTAATTGAATTCATATTAGGTAAATGGCGACGGAATGGAATTTTAATTTTAATTTAATTTAATTTTTATTTTTATTTTTATTTTTATTTTTATTTTTATTTTTATTTTAATATTAATTTTAATTTTAATTTTAATTTTAATTTTAATTTTAATTTTAACTTTAATTTTATTTTTCTTTCCTTTCCTTACCTTTTATTTCCTCTTCTTTACTTTTCTCTCCTTTCCTTTACTTGCCTTTCCATTCCTTTGCTTTCCTTTCCATTTCACTCCACTACACTTCTTCACTTTCGCTTCGTTTCTTTTCCTTACATGCCACTCCACCTTCCCTTTCCTCTTCTATTTATTCATTTTTCCTCTCCTTTCTTTTTTTTTGTTTCTTTTCTTCTCATTTCCTTTCCTTTTCTTACCTTTATTTTCGGCAAATTTTCTTTACCCTACTTTCCTTTCTCTTAATTTTCTTTCCTTTCATTTCCTATTCTTTTCTTTCCTTTCTACTTTTATTCATTTTATTTTGCTTTATTTTGTATTTCCTTTCCTAAAAATACCTTTATTTACTCGCAATCATCTGATTGTGTTCGCGTCGCGTTGCGTTTTATGAAATCAGCCTATTAATTTTTCTTCAAGAAATATATGCACTTGATATTTTTCTTGCAGAAACCTGTGTTGCGTATTCGTATTTCACGAAAAAATACCCTTCAAAAATCGAGAGTACTCTATTCCCTATTTAAAGAGTACTCCAATTGGAGCATCAGAGTACTCCAAATGTAATCCTATTTCATATAAAAATTGTGCTCCAATTAACATTGCGATGTCCTAGGACTGGACCACCTACTCCAACCTTCGCTTTGTTTCTGCTACTCCATGGAGTACCTACAGCCAGAGTACTTTGCAATCTACTCCAATGTTGTTACTCCTTGAAGTATATACTGTCAGAGCGATAGTGTCGTGATTTCCGTCGATAAGGAATGATCGACTTTCAAAAAGCTGAAGGTGGTCCGATAGAGTATACAAAGGATTACTATTGGAGTACTCCAATATCAAAAAATTGGAACACATAATCCAACGATTTTGCAGGGTAGTTGCAGAGTTTCGTAGCAATTTACTTATGAACTGCGTACCACCTAAAGAAAAATTTGACAAGAAATTTACTTGAGCGTTTTTTTATATGGAGTTTTTGATTTTCTTGCGAAGTCCGTACCGCTATTTAATAGGGCTGATTTATACGGGTCGATTTCTGGTCGATTTTTCATTCAACCTTCAACTACAAGGTGCGATTCGATCGAACTAGAGGTGGGCTCGTGCATGATTTTTGCAACACGATACGACACGTTCACGAAACAGATTTTCGAAAAAACGCACTAACACGCACGGGGAAAAATTACTAAAACACAACACGCACTAAATACGCACGAAAATAAATTTAACGGTATTTTTTGGCTTTTTTTTGTATATATTTGTAAATGTACTTTGTTCTTATACATCTAAAGCTTATAAGGTATGAATCGACGACTAGGTGGCATGTCGCCCTATTTCAAAATATTTTACAAACACTCCCTAATAACACTATTTGGAATTTTTTCAGCAACGCTCTATCTAAGAATTTGATTCAAAAACAATCTATCTAGTACATTTACAATGCACCAAATTTTGGGAATTCAAATTCGACACCGTTTACACTGGCAAATTTGCATTTGGCTTCACCTTCCCTGCAAGAATTCTCCACCAGGACAAAAAGCCACCGAAAGAAAATGCATTACCGTGATGATTTAAACAATTAGAAATAAGCTGATTCTGTCAAAACTGGCTAATTCATTGTAACGGTATCGCTTTTTGCACAATCAAAAAGCAGAGTACCATTTGCTTAACGCATCGCATTTGATTTTCGAATCGCAATACAGAGTGACCCACCTGGTCTAGAGCCTCAGGAATGGCTTTGAGATGGTGCTAATCGAATACCCAGCGGGGCAGTTGATGGACAAAATTGTATCAACAGCTCTGTTGATATTAATGCTGCTGTTAGCCACCGACAGACGTAAGAACGTTCAACGTACGCAGCAAATCAAAACACATTTGGTTTATCCGCTACATTCAACGTGCACGTCCTCCGGTGAGTAAGCACTTTCATAGCGCTCTCATACATGGTCTACATACTCCTGTCGGTGAGTAATTGAAGCATAAATAACCAGGCCCATGCCTTCCGGTTTTTCCCCTTTCCGATCATGACGTTACGTTACAACTGCATTTCGGTCATCGGCCATCTTGAATTCGTCCATGGTTGCCCCCACAACACAGTTTTTTTAAATCACACCAGCGGTAAAAGTATAGTAGGTGGCAATTCTGTGTCAACTCATGACGTAGCAATAAGCTGATTCTGTCAAAACTGGCTAGTTCATTGTAACGGTATCGCTTTTGGCACAATCTCCTCTCTTTGGTTCATGATAAATATCCAACCATTGCATGGGGAAAAGCGCGTTCTCGCGCCGCTTAAAGCCGGTCAGTTGCAGATGAGGTGCTTCACCTTTTCCCCTTCATCATCATCTTTGCAGCTCCTGCAGCATCGTCGGTAGGGCACACCTAGCCTTTCTGCGTGCCTACCAATAAAGCAGTGCCCAGTTAAAACACCTTTGAATAAGGAGATTTCTCTCCTTCTTAGGCCGTGAATGTCTCTAGATCTTTCATGATCCCATTTTGGCCAGGTTTGTTTGGATGTCCGGTACCCTGGGGATTGTTGCCACCTTTCGTTGGCTTGACGGAGTGTGTACTCTTTCAGGATTAGCTTGCATGTGGCAGACGGCATACCTAAGCGCTCTTTATCCCGAAGAACCTGCTTGGTCGTACCCTGCCTGGCAAGTTCGTCTGCTTTACAGTTTCCCTTAATGTCCCTGTGTCCCGGGACCCATGTGAGGTTCATGCTGTTCTGTTGGGCCATCTCTTGAAGAGATCGACGAAAGCTGAGCGACAGTTCAGAGTTGCAACGAATAAGAGCCAAGAGCTTTGATGGCCGCCTGGCTGTCGCTGAAAATAACGATGTCCTCGCCGATAGCGCGTTTACTTATCCAAATCGCGGCATCAAAGATTGCTGAGCATCACTTGTGTGTACGACTGCAAGGCACGTAGGGCGGCCTGACTCTCCGACATAATGTAAGTTCGCTTAGAGGATAGTCCTCTTCGGAGGCATTCTCTGCCACAGATTTCTATTGCATGGATTTCCGCTTGGAAAATAGTGGGGTAGCTACGCATTGGTTTCGATTTTTTGTAGTTTGGTCCATAGATACCAGCTCCCGTATTACCATCTTCCAGCTTCGATCCATCCGTATACCAAGTCTCCGAATCAGATTCAGCATATGGGTTCCCTGTTTCCCAGAGCACCCGATCAACGATTGAAACCTCAAATTTTCGCGTGATCCTGAGCGTAGGAGTTGTTGCATCGTTTAATTGCAATATAGGATCGTTTATGAAGTTCTTGACTATCTTCATATGTCCTGTCATATTTCCGATTTTTAGATCAGAAACATTTTGAAGTCTCAATTCAGCGAATGTGGCTTCCTTCTCTTTCAGAATAGGGAAGGGGGGTATTCCTACAAGGGCACTTACAGCATCAGCAGGGCACGTTCTCATTGCACCTGTTATGCTGACACAGACCAGCCGAAGCAGCTTACTTAATTTAGTTGCTGCTGTTCTCTGAGCAGTCTTAGGCCACCAGACCAGGGAAGCGTAGGTGACTATTGGCTTCACAACTGTATTAAATGACCAATACGTCATTTTGGGAGACATCCCCCATGTTTTGCCATAAAGTCTAGTGCAGGCGAAAAAGGCCCTCGTTGCTTTATTTATCGTAGCTTCCAGATGAGCATTCCATGTGAGGGTCTTGTCCAATGTTACTCCTAGGTATTTTGCCTCCGTTGAAAAACTTATGCGGCTGCCTCCTAGGGACGGCTCTAACAAGGACAGCTTTCTTCGCCGCGTGAAAGGCACCAAGATTGTTTTGTTTGGGTTAACAGATAGTCCTTTGCTAGCACACCATCTTTCAATGATGTGAAGGGCTTCTTGCATGCGAACGGATATTGTTTCGTCATGCATTCCTGTTACGCAGACGACCAAGTCATCTGCATAGCCCTGAACGTCAAAAGGTAAAGAAGTTCGTCTATGACAAGGGTCCAAAGTAGAGGAGAAAGTACACCTCTTTGAGGGCATCCTCTTGTGACCACGATTGAGCCAGCACTCCCAAGCTGATTTTTCTTTGCTTTAGCATGGCCAGCACCCAGCGAGTAATCACAGGATAAACCCCATCCGGTCCTGGGGATTTGAAAGGACTGAAAGTCGATAAAGCCCATTGGACATTTTTGACATTGGTTAGCTTTGCTGCCAGGCTCTTTTCTCTTCCACTAATAGTTGGAGAATCATCTACTATTGGATGTGAGTGTTGATAGCCTGGTGTACAGTCTGCAAAGTGAGTAGCAAGCAAGAGCTTGCATGTGTCTTCCGGCTGCTTGGTGTAGCTCCCATCTGAATTCTTCAGAGTACCAATGACGTTGCTATGGCCTCTCACAAGGGCCTTTCGGAGCCGCACTGCCGTAGGAAGATCTTTAATGTTTTCGCAGTGTTCTCTCCAAGTCGCCCTCTTAGACTTCCTAAGTTCTTTATTGTAGGAGGTTAGGGCATTTTTATAGGATACCAAGTCTTCCGTGTCTTTAGCTGTATTGAACAACCTTCTTGCTTGACATCTTAATTGTGCAAGCTTTTTGTTCCACCAAGGCATATCCCGTTGTACACGTTTTTTAGCCTGGGGACAACTCTCATTAAAAGCCGTTATAATATCTGACTGAAATTGTTCAGCTTCTGCCTCAATCTCACGCACCCACAGTTATCGGTTTTTGTAAGCAATTGCCGCTTATGGAAGAAATAGTTCCCATTTCGTCTTCCTTGGATTTCTGAAAACGGACTCATGCTCAGAGAAGTGACCCATGTCGAACACAATATGTTTGTGGTCCGACATTGATTCCTCCCCCGAGACATGCCAATTTGTGACAGCGAAGGCCATGTTTTGGCTACATTGAGTAAGGTCAAGAACCTCCCCTCTAATAGCATTAACAAAAGTCGGTTCATTACCACGATTTATGACATTGATGTAATGACTACTAATAAACTCCAGGAGGTGATCACACCTGTTATTTATGTTCGTACTACCCCAATCTGTAGGTGGGAGTTTGCGTCACATCAGAGGACCCATGGGACACCTTTCTGTTGACAATACTCAATGAGTGATTTGGATTCAGCAGTAGGGGCTGTTTCCTCCTCACCGGGAAAGTAAGCTGATGCCAAAATGGCTCTTTTTCACCTCTTGGGGTTGGAATTTTTGCCCAAACTGCAACCAAATCTGCCGTCATAAACTGTAGGAGCGGGATAAACGACAGTTTCTTGTTTAGAAGCATAATTGTTTAGAGTCATAATCCCAATTTATTTACTTGGGATTTTGCCACTTGGGACTATGATCTGTTACCGATTTAAAATAATTATATGATCAATATAATAACCAAAAAAAAGGACGTGTGGCGGGGACTGCCGCGGTAAAGCTATTGCAGAAAGCAGCGCGTGTTTGGGCTCGACGTAAAATTTCTCGTTTGTGGCGTGGTTGGTGAGCCGTTGTCGATCCGCTCCCCAAAAATCAAAAAATGTAGATTTTCGACGAGCGGCGCGCACGATGTTCGTGGTGTGTGGCGTCTCTCATTTTGTGTTGACGCTAGACCAGTAAACATCGCGGATAAATGAACGCTGCAAAACAGCAACAGCATCATCCGCGCTTTTACTAGACATGTTTACTCTTCAAGCTCAAGTTCACAATGAGGTTCGACGCGCCGTTTACGCGCGGCTCGCACGTGTGTGGCCGACGTGGGACAACATTTGGTCGTGTATGCCCTGCTTAAGGCTGTACTGATGATAGCAACCGCTGCTTAAAAGTAGGCAACGCTTACAGATACAATAGTATGTAATCGGCCTATTAACACCGAACCTTTTGCTGTTATTAACAGCGATAAATATCCGTTACGGGTTTTTTAATCAATCGCCACGCTCAGAGCCCGCGATAAAGTCTATGCAATTTATCATATAGGTTCAAACATAGGAACTTTTAGTCTCTAAATGGCGCACCCACAAAAAAAAGTTGACGGATCTGTAAACTCAATACATTAATTTTCATGTATTTTGACGAGCTGAATCCAAATCCGAATTAGCCTAGCAGGTCGCAGTTCGTCTCTAACCTCACAAAACCGTCACAATATAGTATTGGTCTTTTGCGAGGTTAGGGCCGATTATCGGGACCGTTGTTCAATTCTGATTCCGAATTCGGATTCAGCAGTAAATTTCCCTTAAGAATATGTATTTAGCTTTATTCCATGTTGATTTTTGCATTTTTGTCAAATTTTCAAACCAAAATAGGTACTAGTCTGAGAAAATTTCAGCCTAGCCTGCTGTTGTAGAGAATTGAATTTCCTACAAAAATATGTTCAGGTAAATGGCATTTTACAGCAAAAGTTTGTCGTTTTTAGGTATATGTTTCCTTTACCACGCAACTGCTAAAAATTAGCTAAAATTATGGGAGAGGGCTCAAAAAACGTGTTTTGGCGCCAGGATCACGAATCCGGAAGCGTTTTTTTAATTTTTTGTTTCTCTGGAAAATTATGGTCAAAAAATCGAAAAATTACCCGGGTCCGATACCAAAATTGGGGCGGGATCCATGGTATTTATGTGCAGAACACCTTTCTGAGTTGGATGCCTTCGGCCGCGCTTATAAAAAATAACCCTGGGCTACGTCATGCCAAGTCCGGGTGCGCGGTATACCCGTTGCTATCGCCACGCGTACACTTTTTTGCACTTTTTTAGGGACAGCCTTATGTAATTACACGAGTCTTTTGAGCACTGTCCCATAATACCCTGCAAAATTCGTTGGATTATGTGTTCCAATTTTTTGATATTGGAGTACTCCAATAGTAATCCTTTGTATACCTCATCGGACCACCTTCAGCTTTTTGAAAGCCGATCATTGCTCGTGCCTTATCGACGAAAATCAGGACACTATCACTCTGACAGTATATACTCCAACGAGTAGCAACATTGGGGTACATTGCAAAGTACACTGACTGTAGGTACTCCATGGAGTAGCAGAAACAAAGCGAAGGTTGGAGTAGGTGGTCCAGTCCTAGGACATCGCAATGTTAATTGGAGCCCAATTTTTATACGAAAAAGGGTTACATTTGGAGTACTCTGATGCTCCAATTGGAGTACTCTTTGGATATGAAATAGAGTACTCTCGATTTTTGCAGGGTATTAGCTACTTTTTTAGGAGTTGCGTCCCAATGGAAACAAATACCCGTTTTTATACCAAATATGAGGTAAAGTCTGTAAAATCTAAACTAGCGATGATAGACCTGTAGAACTTCACATTAAGATCTGTAATGTTTACAGTATTTTTTTTCACCATTCTGAAAAATAAAGTCTATATAATTTTTTTTTTGGCCCAGTCTAATATACATACATATATACATATGTATATACTTATTATTATATACATATGTATGTAGGTACATATCTTTTCCGATAGTAGATACATATGTATGCATGTAGGTATCTACAATGCAGCTGATTTACTTTTTTATTTTACATATGGATATGTACATATTAGCATTCTATGGATTTTTTAGTAAATCGAAAAGTACAACTTCTGCTGCTGGCTCCACAATTGTTATAGATGTATGTAATATTTAATGCACTGTGTAAACAAATAGATACAAATGTACATATGGTTCATAATATGTGCATATACACAATTGCACGCATACATACGTATGTACACACACACACATATGCGAGTAAGAACCAGCGAACTTCGGATGTATTATTAATTATAGGTTCGTTGATCTGTATATTCATTTTGGCAACACTATCACTATTTACATTTCACCGTGTCTATCAAAACTTAATACAATTTGTTATTTTAATAAGATTTATATATATGTAATTTAAAAAGCACTAACTAAAGTTGCGACTGCAGTTCATCGAACGAGAAAGATAATCAACAGTTTCTACTGCAATTTTGTGACTGTGAGGCCTTGTTGTATTGTTATTCGATGCTTTTGCACTGAATCAGCTGTTTAACGTTATACATAGTATTGGTATTAATCATATGGTCTTGATGTCAATGCATTGTTGCATTACATCCCCGCAGGAAAGCCTATCGGGCACGCTGTTTTAGTCGATTATGGGAAAAAGAAAAATGTGATAAACATATTTCCAACTATTTTTCATAATGAGTACAGTTTTTTTTTCCTTCACGTGCACATGGCGATTATGGTTATTTGGATCATTTCAAGCATTTTTGCCGAAGAAACTATAGGTATAACATGAATTTCGATCTTCTGCAAAAAGTGCACAAAGAATGAAATTTTAATTTGAATGAATACAATTTGTTTTATAAAATTCATAAAACACATTTAAAAAAATTCAATTTTCATAAACCTTAAATTTCAATGCTTAGCTGTTTAGTAATTGTAATTGATTTATAAGAAAGTCAAATTTCATAGATTTCTGGAACATATTGTCGACCCGCCCTAGTACATATATATTATATGTATATGTATATGTATTGAGGAAACTTTCCGAAAGTGCACCACCCTTTGGAAAAACTTTTTTGGGGGAATGGTATATGCACAGACATTTATTTGTATACCACCAATCTAAAGATCTCGCAAAATTATGAAAATTAAACAAAACAAGGTTTAGACTTTTCGCCCAAACAAGAAAGTTAGTTTAGAGTTTATTTTTAATTTTTTTTTACATTTTTTATCTATTAAGAAATTCTATCGAGCCATATATGTATATATACCTATAAATTAAAACAACAAAAATTATTGTTTCTCATATATAATATATATTTGTCAATTATTATTGTCGATATTTCGACAACATTCTGTCATCTTCGGGACTGAAAAACGACAATGTTAAAGACATATCGCTTCCCTGGTTCTATAATGACGCAATTGTAAAATATTAAGTTTTGGTGAAGCAAGTTTCAATATTTGTATGCGCATATGTTATGGATAATTGATACAACTTCGCAAGCGTCTACCGCGGAAACTATTTGTAATACAATTATAAAATTTACACACAGCAAAGATTATTACTTTCTTAAGGTTTTGTGCGCGTTATCTCGAAACTTGGAAATTGACAATTGCGTCATTATAGAACCAGGGAAGCGATATATTAAAACTACAAACATATATTAAAACATAAACTTCATACATTTAAACCGACACTGTTGAGTGCACCTAGTCGACTGAATTTGTATTTCAAACAATAAACAAGTAGAAGCGAAAATGATGAACAAAAAATTTATAAACAACTAAAATACCGTATTTGTTAACAAATTTTAGTAAAACAACAATACTTAAAATAAAAACAGTACGTTAGTGACGCCAACATATTGACCGGGACTGCATAATACGGGACGATTCTCTTCTCAAGAGCCACTATTGTTGTTACAAATCAATTTTCTATATGCACTGGGGCATTTTTTCGGTATCTGCTTTAAAATGCATTCGCTGATCTTTTGGTGTACTAATTATATGTAGCATCTGTAATGTATACCTTTTGTTGTAATGTCTCTTCTGTTGAATTATTACTACGTTTGTTAAATCCGGAGAGTGCCCGTTGGTTCGCCAATGTTGGGTTAGCGCTGTTTTATTATCATTAGAGTGGTCCCTATTTTTTATGTTCGATTTATGCGCGGAAATCCTTGTTTTTAATTTAGATGTAGTAGTCCCTACATATACTTTAATCTTATTTTTTTTTTATTGGAGACCTTACTTAGCTAGGAAGTCAAACAAACTTTTTGGGAACCACTTTCTACTTAATCGGCAACAGATAAGATTCAGGGGTACAGCGTATTAAGGGGAAATAACGGGACACAACCTATAAATTTCCTCCGGAACCTAGCCTAACCTACCATAACTTAATCGATAAATTCTTACAATCCGCCCAGTTTTTAAATTGTCATGTAGTCAAATATTCACTGTAACGAAACCACTTAAAATCGGTAATTGTTGGCACTAATTAGCTGGAATGATTAGTACTTTTTCCAGCAGGGACGATGTAGAAAAGTAGATATAAATATATGTATATACATAGGTACATGCATGTTCATACAAAATATTCTCAAGTATTTATACGTTGAACATTCATACATTCATAAGTAATGTGGAACGTGTGGATTGCATATATGTATACCTATACTGCCGTCCATAGCAAAAAGACAGTAAACGCAATTACTGTCAACAGCAAGAAGGCACTAAAATCATTCTACTGCCTAGTGATTTTACTGCCTTCTTGCTGTTGACAGCAATCGGGTTTACTGCCTACTTCATATGGATGGCGATTTAGGTACACATACATATGTACATACGTATAGGCTGATGTGGATTTTAAATTACCCAATAAACAATGAAGTAAGCTAGTTTATTAATATTTATTTTCACTTTTCCCAAACGTGAATTCATTTCATTCGTGCTATTCATGTACACACACAAAAATTTTGGAAACAAAATTGCACTTCTTGGTGTTGTTCTATATAAAAACTTAAATAGTGCAAATTTTAACCCCAAGGGGTGCTGAAAAAAACTATGCTAGAAAAGTGCAATATTTAGGTTAATTTGGAGTGCCAAGGAACTACGTCAAAAAGTGTGATTTTTGGGCCAATCTTGTGCGCTTTTAACAAATATTGTGTATTCCCAATAGCACTTTTCAGTGCGTTTTTAACTCTTAAAATTCCAAAGGAAGAAAACAACAAAACCCATTTATTTTATTTTATTGATACAACGTTATTTATAAAACACACACAAAACAATATATGTATGTTATAAATTAGTAAATAATGGCCGTGTTTTTCTTTTTACGCGCATATGCGTTTGCGCTTAAATTTTGTATGGAAAATAAGGGTTGAGCGCTTATCTCTCCATACAAAATCTAAGCGCAAAGGCATATGCGTGTAAATAAAAACACGGCAAATATGTAATATATAATATGTATATAACAATAAAATAAATAATATAACAAATTAAACAAAATACTACTTTATAATGCTGATTTCGTTTCATCACAAAAATGCGCATTTTTGTTACACTCTTCAATTTTCCGTTTTCGTTTGCAAAATGAAGGTAAAACGTTAAACAGAATGGCGCATATTCATAGTTGAAATAAAGTAGGCACTAAAGTTAACGGCAGCTTTTGGAAACCATTTCTAACGGCCTATCTGACAAAAATGCTGACGCTATCTTTAGTGCCTACATACATTATTTCGACTATGAATATGCGGCATATTCATAGTCGAAATAATGTATGTACGGTGACCATCCGTTCTGTTTTTGGCAGAACAGTTCTGTTTTTAAGAAGCCTGTTCTGCGTATTTTTTTTCTAAGGAAAATAACAGAAATGTTCTTTTTTTAAGCAAATGTTCTGTTTTTGTTCTGCTTTTTTGTACCGGCAGCCCTTTAAACAAATGTAATAACTCTGTAAAGTTACACGCTGTTTCGACCAAAAGCTAACACTGTGTTATCCTAGCGTGTTTAGAAGCAAACAAAACACCATTCGAAAATTTCATACAAATCTCATAACCCAAGCCCATTTCAATCCTCTTTTCAAAGCGTGTTTGCTTTGGGTTTGCATACACTTGCGAATTTCTCGACGCAGAGACCGAAGTGTGTTAGTCTTCGACGCAGAAAACTGAAGTGTGTTAGTCTTCGACGCAGAGAACGAGGTGTGTTAGTCTTCGACGCAGAAAACCGAAGTGTGTTAGTCTTCGACTCAGAAAACTGAAGTGTGTTAGTCTTCGACGCAGAGAACGGACCATGTTAGCCTTCCACGCTAACTTAACCGAGTTAGTCTTCGTTGGGAGCGACGAATTAATCAAAATATAAACGAATTTTTTTTTTTATGAATATGAGGGTTAGAGTTTACATACCAGCCGAGATAGACACAAAATCATAGTTGAACTTTCTTAGCACAAACAAACCAGTTATTCTAGGTTTTATATTAACAAGGAAAATGTCTCTCACCATCAAGAAATACTATTCACAAAAATTACTGACTTTTAATTGATGCAGTTTAGTTGAAATTATTTTTACTGCAAAAAGATGATTACGTCATGCAAATCAGGAACTCCTTTTTATTCCAAACATTGAAAGAGTAACGTCAAATAGTTTATAGGCGAGTAGCGAAATTTTCACGTGAGGACAATAACAAGCTTTGAGTAAAAAAGAGTTCTGTTTTTTCAGAAAAAAATTATGGTCACCGTAAATATACCCCACCATGTTTTAGTTTCATAAAAATGTACACTTCAGGAGTATAAAATACTCACACTTATTTCAGCTTTGACAGGGTAGCTGGTTGCACTGAAAATCAGCTGACGAAAATATACTTTATTTGAATATGGGTGGCAAACGAACTTTTGGACCGATTGACTTATTAGGGCAAGGTTTTTTGTTCGTTTTATCGATAGCAGGTTAATGTAGAACGGGTACACTTTCATCACACTTTTACATTGTTCACTTCAAGAGTGTAAACCATGCAGTTCAATAGAGCTCATTGCGTACCGCCGCTGAGGCCACTATAGGGTTCCAGCGAGCCCGCAAGAACAACTGGTACGATGAGGAATGCAAAGCTGCCTCGAAAAAGAAGGACGCTTCCTACAAGGAGACGCTGCGAACGGGCGCAACCCGCAGTGTATGGCAACGCTATCGGGAGGCAGAGAAGGAAGAGAGGCGCATTTTCAGAAAAAAGAAAAGTGAGACCGAAAGGCGTGAGTGTGATAAGCTTGAGATGCTGGCTGACAGGAATGATGCCCGAAAATTCTATGAAAATATCCGGCGGATGACGGAAGGTCTTAAGACCGGGGCAATTTCCTGTAAGGACTATAATGGCGACCTGGTAACCGACGTACAGAGTGTACTTAAATTATGGAAGGAGCACTTCTCCTCACTGCTAAACTGCGAGGGAGACGTCGAACCCGATACCCCAATCCCTGAGCTCGAGAACAACAAATCGCCTGGAAAAGCCGGACTACCCGCCGAGCTGGTCAAACACGGAGGCGAAGAGCTGGTAAAAAGCATGCATAAGCTCTTATGCAGAATATGGTCAGATGAGTGCATGCCTCCGGATTGGAATTTAAGTGTGCTCTGTCCAATCCACAAGAAATGCGATCCCGCTAACCGCTCCAACTACCGCGGAATCAGTCTTCTTAATATCGCATATAAGGTTCTTTCTAGCGTATTGTGTGAAAGACTGAAGCCCATCGTAGACAAACTGATTGGACCTTATCAGTGTGGCTTTAGACCTGGTAAGTCTACGATCGACCAGATTTTCACCATACGTCAAATCCTACAGAAGACCTATGATAAAAGAATCGATACACACCATCTCTTTGTCGATTTCAAAGCCGCTTTTGACAGCGCAAAAAGGAGTTGCCCGTATGCCGCCATGTCTGAATTTGACTTCCCTGCAAAGCTTATACCGCTTTGCCATATGACGTTGAGCAATACCAACAGCTCCGTCAGAATCGGAAAGGATCTCTCTGAGCCATTTGAAACCAACGATGCTTCAGACAGGGCGACTCCCTTTCGTGTGATTTCTTCAACCTGATGCTGGAGAAGATAATTCGAGCAGCAAAGCTAAACCGCAACGGTACAATCTATTATAAGAGCGTGCAATTGCTGGCGTATGTCGATGATATTGATATCATTGGCCTTAACAACCGCGCCGTAAGCGCTGCCTTCTCTGGACTGGATAAGGAAGCGAAAAAACTGTTCATAGTTACAAATTTGAAACTGTGAGGGACTTCTTCTATTTGGGAACCAGTATCAACACCGAAAATAATATCAGTCTAGAAATCCAACGGAGAATCACTCTTGCCAACAAGTGCTACTTTGGACTGAGTAGGCAATTGAGAAGTAAAGTCCTCTCTCGAAGAACAAAGATCACGCTCTATAAGTCTCTCATCATACCTGTCCTGATGTATGGCTCAGATTCATGGACAAAGTCAAGAGAAGATGAGATGGCCCTTGGAGTATTCGAGAGAAAAGTTCTCCGGAAGATTTATGGTCCTTCCCGTGATGCTAACGGCGAGTATCGAAGGAAATTTAACGATGAGCTGTACGAGCTTTACGCAGACTTGACCATACTCCAGCGAATTAAAGCCCAAAGGCTCCGCTGGCTGGGTCACGTTATGCGAATGGACAAAGAAGCTCCAGCACAGAAGGTTTTCCTATCGTCACCTGAATTCGGCAGCAGAGGAAGGGGGAGGCCTCGACTGAGATGGAAGCAACACGTGGAGGATGACTTGAACTCCCTTAGCGGTTAAGCGCCAATAAATGATGATGAATTTTGTATGGATTACACGATTTATCTAACAAGATGTGATAGTTTCAATTGCATTTAAAATTTCTTTAAAAAAGCACCGCAGGCAAAAATTTCAATTCAGTTAGGCAGTCGGCAGACGAGGCGCATCGTCATAGAAGCGTACTCGTCATTTCATTGAGCACGAATTTCCCTGCGTCTCAAGATCTGCACACGACGCTGCAGAATAAAAAGTACACAAAAAACTGTCAAAATTGCAATTTTAATTAATTAATACATTTTCCGCACATTATTAACACATTTTTCTTCCGATTGTACAAAATTTCTATTTTTTTCTTTCAAAAGAAACAATTAATTTTATTTGAAAAAAGAAAGAAAAGCCACGGCACACAAAAATCGAAAATGAAAAATGTAAACAAAGGCTTCTTCTTCCTCTTTTCTAAGCGTACGACGCCTGGCGACCAGCATTGTCATACGCTGATCAGCATGTAGCTTTCATGGTTTGCCACTTTCGTGCAGCTGCCGATTCGTGTGCAGCTCTTCATGCAAATATATGTGTTCAGCAACAAAGCGTACAAAAATCAAATGTAGCGTCTAATACGCGTCTATGACGATTCGCTCCGTGTGCGGACACGCTAAATTATAACATCGTTCGATTTTTAATTCTAAATTTTCATTTTATGTTATAAAGTAAATCTGGGATGCTTAACTATTGAAACGTTTCTGTTTCGTTTACTTAATTGACAAATGAAAACTATCAAAATGATTTCGTTTCGTTGATTATTAAACTAAAACTATCGCGATAATTTTGTTTCGTTGATTAACGAAATGAAATTATCCAAATAATTTGGTTTCGGTAATTCACAAGACTAAATTATCAAAATTAAATTATCGAAATACCTCAACGAAAATTTTTTATTGAACTCTGCTGGCAATGCCCTTCACAAGAGCATACATACACTTATATGTAGATAAATACTTAGTTTTCGGTTAGATCAAATCAGCTCAGTAAATAAAGTTAAAAATTAATACAAAAATGAGGTCAATAAAAGAAGATCTTGTACGAAGTTTTTATAAGAATTTAATACAAGACTTACCAATAAGTATCACAAATTCCAGAAATCGTATTTGTTTTGTTTATTTTTCTTTTATGCACAGGTATGCATTTACGTACTCGGATCAACGCTGCCACTGTTGATTGTTTGCAAACAGATTTAGTGGATTATTTGTATTTGTTCTGAATTTGTTTGCTTTGGTAGTTTGAAAGAAAACTGTTTTTCGCGCATAACTTTTGTTAGATATGTTTTCCCTTATTCTTAATCTATATACATTAGGGTGGTCCTTAGTGGTAGGGAGACAGTTTTATTATCAGATTTTAAAGGCTTTAAATCGATAGTTATATAGCCGAAGATATTACACACACATTTTGATCGCAATTGGAAACAATTAAGGCGTGTCGCACAGGGGTCAAAATTCAGGTTGCCCTACATATGGAGACTACAAAATGTAAACCATTTTTTCTTTTTATCTAATACTCAAAATCAATAGCACTACGGTCGGAGTTATTACATTCAAAATTTGGTTCCGATTGAAAACGCCCAAGGCATGCCACAGGGTGACCATAGTGCTATGGATTTGGAGAATTAAATAAACAAAAAAAATTTATCTTTTGAGTCTCCATGGAATAGTTTCAACATAACCCCCCCCCCCCCCCCTGCGACATGCCCTAGGCGTTTGCAATCGGGACCAAATTCTGTATTTGATATCTCCGAACATAGTGCTATCGATTTCGAGTATTAGATAAAAAGAAAAAATCACATCTTCTGAGTCTCCATAGGGAAATCTGAACTTTAATCCCCGGGCGATATGCCTAAACCATCTCCAATCGGGGTAAAATGTATGTGCGATATAGTTGACCGTGGTGCAGCCTATCTAACTTATGAATAAAAGAAAAACGTGCACTAGATTTTTAAAGTTTTCAAAATACCCTGGAGTTATGAGTATCACTCAGTTAAACTCAGGGCCTACAAAAAAGCTCTGAGGCAGGCGAAGAGAGTAACGTGGAGAAATTTCTGCACTGGGGTCGAAAATGTCGACGATACAGCGAGACTTAGACGAGTGCTCTCAAAAACTCAAACAGCCACAAGCTATTTGCGCAAACCTGACGGATCCTGGACCAGCACGGAGAGGGAAACCCTAGAGCTGCTCTTGAATACGCACTTCCCAGGGAACTTGCATGAGGAACCCCTAGCACCTACAACAAACCTGGCTGTACACACACCCATCACGGAGGAAAAGGTTAGGTGGGCGGTTAAAAGCTTCGAACATTTCAAGGCTGCGGGCCAGACGGGATTATTCCTGCACAACTCATAAACACGCTGGAGACATCAGCCAAATGGCTGGTATTTCTCTATACAGCCTGCCTGGCTCTTAGCTACATTCCGTGCTCCTGGAGAAGTGCCACGGTAGTGTTTATTCCTAAGGCGGTGAAGGCGTCTCATTACGAGCCCAAGGACTATAGGCCGATCAGTCTCTCATCCTTTGTGCTCAAGACCTTCGAGAGGATAATAAATGACTACCTCTCCTCTACTATTGATAGCAACCTGATCTGTAGCTATCAGCATGCATACACCAAAAGGAAATCTACAGAAACTGCGCTTCACAGCCTAGTTTCTGTTATTGAAAAATCGCTGTATGAAAATGAGTACTGTTTTGCGGCCTTTTTAGGTATTGAAGGAGCCTTCAACAACATAAGCCCTGATGCTATAAACACCGCTTTAACAAGTCTGGGCATAAGCAGGTCTCTTATTGGACTTATTGATCAACTGCTAAGGGGTAGACGAATAGTTTCATCACTGGGCTCGGTTTGACTTATCACGCTATGTCACAAGGGGAACGCCTCAGGGTGGTGTTCTCTCCCCGCTTCTATGGAACCTCACTGTCAACTCGATGCTGCGAGACACAAGCTGGGG